>PVJO010000345.1:0-235229 GCA_004026905.1 Hystrix cristata
TCTGCCCTTGAGCCAAAATGATTGTTTTGATTCTTCTCTCTGTAAAATGTGGTTGAAGGATTGTTCATTATTGTTGAATTTCAATATAATGGCAAATTAAATGATGCAAAACTCAATAAAGTAAAATACACAAAAGACCAATTAACGTGCTATCTCAGTGAGTATGTAGAGGACTGAGAAAACATACTGTTCTACACTGTTGTGTATAATTAAGATATAGTCATAAATCAGGAAAATGTTATAACTTGTGTAGGTGCACAGGTGGCTTTTAGAAAGATCGATTAGCTCCTCTTACCCCCTAGAGAGGAGACTTCGTAGTTATTCTTACCAGTTTAAACAGACTGACTTCTCCAACGTGGCACAGTGTGTGCACTTCAGTGCAAGCAGCATGCGGGAGATAATATTTGCAGAGTGCTCATCTCCTTGTCTGTTCCCATCCAGATGCTCTGTACGATGTCATCACCGTGGGAGCCCCAGCTGCCCATTTTCAGGGATTTAAGAATGGTGGTCTTCGGAAACTGCTCCATAAATTCGAAACGGAGAGAAGAAAGTAAGTAAGGATGGAAGGAAAACACATATTCTCTTAATGATGTTATCTTCCCTTTAAACGAATCTACAGCCAAAGTAAGGGGGAAGGACCTCAGTCCAGCATAATGAACAGTTCTTGACATCGCCAACCCATTAGGTAACTTAAAGCTGTTGAATTTCTCCAAACTACTTGAGAAGAAATTAGAGTAAGAAAAATCTCTAAACAGGATGCTTACTGAGTAGTACTGTGCTGACAGAACATTTTGCTAGAAGCTGGGCCAGAAAGAGGTAATATTCTAGGAGCAGCTATTCTCACTCAAGGGACAGTGTTCAGAGATTTAGCTTCTTAACATCATCTAATTTAACTATGAAGACGCAGACACTTAATGCAAAGTGTGCAAAGGTCCTGTTTCATGACCGACCCTACTAATGATCTCCACTGCGGCCTGAGGCAGGCCATGTGACTGCCTCATCTTCAACTCTGCCATTCGGAAAGGAGATATCAATACAGAACGCTGTCCATTAAGTAATGAGAAAACTTTCTCTTCCTTAGGGAGAAGGCATGGCACAAAGACAGAGCATTATTGCTGTTGCTGTTTATACTTGTATATGCCCCTTCTCAGTTTGTGCTTTTTAGTGCTTTTAAGTGTTTCCTTATACAGCTTTTGAATCCATACTTTACCCCCATTATCTTGTGCTATTCTCTGGCTACAACTACACTCCATGCAAACATAAAGAGTATTATGCAGGTCTGAAGAATAACTTCAGTTTTCAAATAGTTACTCTTTTTAGATTAAGAACCTGAATTTTGAGAATCAGGCGAAAAGAGTCATTCTTATTCATAGCTGGTTTAGTAATAGTATTAGAAAATCTACTTGAGGAGGAAAAGCACATTCATCACAGATAACATTTACTGTTTTGGTGCCCAGATGTTCAGGAGCAAAACGTTTAAAGTAAGTTAAAATTGAATAACTGACAAGCAATTATATAAATATATAATATATATTATATATATATATAATTTTTCTTTCTCTATTGAATCCAATAGAATACCATAAACTTAACCACAGTTCTTACTTGTATTTCTCTCTAGATTTTAGTTTTTGTGGGGGAAGGTTTACATTTCTATGAAATTATATTACATGTGTAGATTATCATTATCATAATCATCACATAGAACTGTTCCATCATCAAAAATAAGCTCTCTCAGCTACCTCTGAATGTTCCACTCTTCTGCTTTAGAAGCTGTTTCTGTTGCATTATTGCAGTGTTGAAATAAAGTATGAAAAGAAAGCTGTAAGAATTTTGATCTGCAACAACTTGAGTCTTGGAAACAATTAAGATCAAATATACTGCAGAAATTTTCATACTACAAATTTAAGACTTTTATAGGAGAAACAAAATCCTAGTTACATATATTTTTCGAAAGACTAAAATCAGGTGATTTGTAACCCATGAATTCACTTCTGACAGCAAATATCCACTTGTACTGAGTGTCAGTGATTTACCTAGATACTGTGTGAAAACTTGTGGATATAAACAAATTCTTTCAACCTTGTTTAAAAGAAAGAGAAAGTTATCACAACAATGCATATTTTGCTCTCTTTGCACATATCTAATTTCATCAGGAAGATCAGATTCAGCCAGGAATTTCACTAAGCAGAATCATGACCTGAATTCAAGCATAACCCTTTCATTTAGATAAAAGTACCTCCTGGAGTCTCTAAAGAAGTAAAAAGGGTCAGTAAGGGAGGCTTTAACTCTATATGAGTATTTTAATTCCATGCAATCCACTAAATTGAAGTAAACTCAGATCTAATGCCAGCAAGTGATTTTAGTGTTAAATGCCTGCCTGACTGATTACCCTAGTTACCCCGCTACCACTCCTGCTCTAGATTCCATAATCAGTATTAGTTACCCCACAGTTTCAAACTGAAGTAGAAAAAATTAACTCTTATGGACAATGAACTCAAATTCTGCCAGCAGGAATGTTTTAGGCTGTACTTCAAGCTACAAAAATTGCAGGCTATACTAGCGTTTGGGGGAATTTTATGCAGGAAATAAAACAATGTTTTAATCTGTTCCTGCTGCTGTAACAACATGCTTTAGCTAGGTCATTTAGAAACAACAAGATTTTATTGCTTATAGTTCTGGAGGCTGGAAAATCTAAAAGCAAAATTCCAGCATATTGAGTGTGTGATGAGGACTTATTTTTCATATGGTGGAAGGGCAAGGCACCTCGTGTGTAAGAATATTAATCTCATTCAAGAGGATAGAACTCTATTGAGCTAATCGCCTCCTAAATGAAAGCTCTACCTTTTAATATCATCTTGGGGGGCTGGAGATTTAGCTTAGTGGTTAGAGTACTTGCCTAGTAAGTGCAAGGTGCTGAGTTTGATCCCTGGCACACACACACACAGACACATACACACACACACACACACACACACACAAGAAGAATATCATCATCTTGGTGATTACGGGGCACACGAGAATTCAGAACATAGCACACAGTAACATAAAGAGTTAAACAAGTCTTACCTTCTGTGGTATCAGTGATTATATACTCATAGGGCAAATACTGTGGAACTGAGAAATTTCTTTATTATTGTAAAAAGAAATACAAGTGGATTATTGCCTCATTCTTTGTTACTAATAGGAGGCAGGCTTCTTGTATAAAAGGAGGGAAATCTCGTCAGAGAAAGAACCTGCCTGTAACCTACAATGTAACAAGCATAGAATAAACCTGAAACAAAACCAGATGAAAAACTACATTCTAGTATCTCTGAATTGAATTTATCAGATAAAATTACTGACCACTATGGAGTCTGATAGAGTTAAAATATAAATGAAGATTTTTAGTTAGTGCTGTAAAACTGGGATATCTCAGCAAAATGTTCAGGAGATTTTCTCACTCTTTTACGTGCCCTCCATAGTACAGATGAACAGACCGGTCAGTAGTTATAAAAAATACTTGCTTTGGAAAAAAACAAAAACAAACAAGCAAACAAAAAACACTTGCTTTGAAAACTTTCAATTCTACACTCAGTTAAACTTTCTTATTGGTTTTTGTTAAAAAAAAAAAAGGCGGGAGTCAAATACATATATCTGTGATTTTATTGGGGCAGGACACAAAATTATTTCCCCCAATTTGAGGTCTTTTTCTGTCTCTCACTTGATCTATTTTTCATGCACATTTTTACTTCACTTGGAGTCTGAGATTCTAAGTCTGTCTAGTATTTTGTATGAATCCATAAGTTTCGTCATTTATATTTTAAGTAGTAATATTTTGATCATTTAATCATACATATTTTAATGGTTTACTGAAACCTTTCAAATTTTACAAAAAATATATTTATAAAACTATATAGAAATGTAGGAAGAAATTAAAAACATCCCTGACCTTCCTCCCCTACATAACAAGTACTGGTAGCATATTGGTATATCCTCTTCCGGTCTTGTGTTTTACATATAATCTATATCTGTATGCTTTTTCTATTATCGATTCAAATTGCAAAACTTTCCAAGTGATTAACTCTTGAAAGTCTTTTGTATAATATAAACACAAAGCTCTTTATTTTTAAAACAACTCAATTGTGTTTCCTTGGAAGTCTTGTCCATTACACCAAAACTAAGCTATTTAAAAATATCAGTCTCAAAAGCAATAGCTAAAATTCATCTCTCATTTGCTTTTAAATACATCTTTTGTTTTTCCCTTCAGAAAGAACACTTCCTGTCATAACATTTTTTTTTAAACTGGTATAATGAATTCACATAGGCATGATGGAAATAAAAATAATTTTAAAACCCCTGTCACTTTCATTTTCTCTTTTTTGAACTAATTCCTGATGGTATGACATTTTGAGGAGATGGTAATTTAACTTTTTGTGTTGATTATAATTTGACTCTTTGGGGATGTATTTTCTTTCTCCTGTGAGTTGGTTTCCCACTGGCCACTTGTAGCTCCAAGTTTATTTCTGATTTTAGCAAACAATAATTAGGTCTGCTGAATCTGTGCACCAAGCTTTTCCTCTCCAAGGGAGCTTCCGTGTACACAACACCAAATCTTGAAGAAGCAATGAGCTATACCTCTCAGCTATAGCTTGGGGTAGGGAAAGAAACGCTTTTACCAAATAATCCCCTGAGACACGGCCACCCTGTGTGGAGTGAGAGATGAGGCTTGCAAAGCATTAGCCTAAATATGCTGCAGCCTCATGGGAGGTTTCTTACTAAATTGCATATGACCCTAATGCATTCATCATGTAGCTTTCTCCACTTTTACTCTTTTCTTAGTTGTATACAAAGATAAGACTTGCTTGTAGCATACAAATTCAAAGACCAAAGAAGCACATGTAGCACATTGAAACCCTACCTTTCCAATCCTCTTTTCCAGAATAAACTGATCTGAGCAGGTTAGTGTATTTGCTAAAAGATTTCTGCTGGAGTGTCAAATTATTTAACTTTGTAGTAGTCATTATTGCTAGTTCACAAACTCAATTCATGAGAGTATGATATGCTTGGCTTTTCAATCACTCCATTCAATTTACCAGCCTTAAATCTGGAGCAAGCAGAAACTTTAATCTCAGACAGTTCATAGACTCTGTTCCCTACTGGAATTTCCATCCTGGTGCTTTGCCCTTAGTCAGATCATCTCACCTTTCTGTACCTTACTTTTACTCCCTGCAAAGGAGAAACACTTCTCTTCACCCTAGAATGTTGTTCTGAATGTTTGAAGGATTAATATATACCCTGCACTGACACATGGCAAGGACTTACTGATATTTGTTACTATTTATATAAAATATATAAATATGATGTTAGCTAATATTTATGCACATATATACATATCTTTTCATTTTAAAATGTTTTGACAGCTTCTCAATTCACACCATGTGAAACTTTTTTTTTTCTAAAATCTAGGTAGAATTGTATTGATTGAATGTAATGTAATTTACCAGTATGCTACTGCTAGTCACTTAGATTATTTCTAATTTTTGTTATAACCAGTTATGCTTGCAAGACATATCTTTATTCATATATCTCTGCAAATTTGTGTTTCTTCCTGATAAATTCCTACAAGCACAGTGTCTTAGTAATTAGGTGGTTAAATTTTAGAAATTCTGCAGTTTAGTCCTGTAAAGAATTGTATTCATGTGCATAAAGACCTAATTACCCACACGGTCTTGAGTGCCACGCTTCAGACCCATCCCCGTGATAATCGGGTAAGGGAGGGAGGACCCTGTGGGGTCCAGATGCAGCTCCACGTTTGTGTTGCAGGTTGCTCCTTTCCTGGTACAGCTCAACCTTTGACCTTTACATTGGTTCTTTTCATGGTTCTATTTCTTGATAAAAGGCATCACCACCACTAAGCCGTTCCACTTAGAAATCTGAAATTTTTTACACATTTATCTTTCTTTTTCCTACACTAATGGGGGGATGGAAGAAAGAATAATCTTTATTGCTCTGGAAGCCTTTCAGTAATGAATTAAGGGATAAGATAATCCTAACTCCATATATACTAATTTGTTTCATTTATACTAATAGTTTATCTCACTTCATTGAAAAGAAAATTTGTTACCTGTTTGTTTCTTTTTTGTAAAAATCTTTTGGTTTTATGTCTTGTACTGAGTAACTAATTTGAAGATAATGATAGATAGTGTAATAACTATTATTTTCTTAGTATTTTTCTGTGAAAATTTTATCTTTCCATAAAATAAAATATTAAAAATAGGTAATTCTAACTCCTACTAAGTATTCTACTGCCAGATGTCTGAATCATTTTTTTCCTTACAGGCTGGTTCTCATCCAGTTCATTTCCTTATTTTGGCTGGAGTAATATTTCTAAAAGGCAGCTTAGTCTTGTGATTTCGTAATTTTAAACATGACTTAGCTACATCTGGCATAGTACATATACATCCCCTCTCAAGCTGGGGACTTAGCTCAGTGGTAGAGTGCTTGCCGAGCAAGCACAAGGCCCTGAGTTCTATCCCCAGTACCCTCCCCCAATAACCCCTCTTATATTCAAAGAATATTTTCCTGGACCCCCAGCGAAATCACAGATAGTACAAAACCCTATAGTATGGACCTAAAATGATTACCTATTATAATTATAATTATAGAGAAACAGAGATACTTGTGTTATTAGGGCCAATTATACAGTATAAGTCACTGAGTTTATTAAAGACCCTCTTAAAGTATCATCAGCTTTTACTATAGGAAAGGAATTAAATGGCTCATAAATGTCCCTTCTGCTTTCCTGTATTCTTACCCCTGAATCATGATCATCAGCACCAAAATACCATATACTCAGAGCATTTGCTTTCTTTAAAAAGAAATGCACTGTAGTACAATTTGCCTACCATAAAATGATCTGTTATAAGTGTACAATTTGATGAGTTTTAGTACATTTACAGAGTTGTGCAGTCACCATCACAATTAGAGTTTAGGGCCTTTCCATCTCTCCCCACAAAGGTAATGGAAAATGCCTGTTTGCAGTCAAGAGAACAATTACATATGCAGTATATTGGGGAATGGTTTCAATTCTTACACATTATTTTATTCCTTGATTAGACACATGAGAATATGGGGTCCAAAATGGAATAGAGAAGTTTTTGAGGTTGGAGGAAACCAGCAGACCTGGTTTGGGGTTTAGTCCATCATACCTTGGTCGAAGCGTAACTGTAAAATTTCCAGAATGCAAATGAGGTACAAGCAGAATTGATCAGACCTTTGGGAGCTGGGAAAGGAAATCAAGGCAAATACGTTCAGGACAGTGGAAATGGGGCATGGAAGGACGTGAAACACAAGTTGGACTTGGTTTATTTAAAACTCATACCATAGTGCCTGAAAAGTACTTTTATTGGAGCAAGAATAGGAGATATATATGAAAAAGGGAGGGTCTAATTAGTTTAAAAATTGCAGATAAGAACTAAAAATTAAAAGTGAAATAGTAGGAATCACTGTGATCAGAACCAACAAATAAATTTCTCTCGGGGCACAAATTGAGCAGAAATGAACATTAAGGTGCTTTTTTGTCACTAAATTTGCATCTCTTCTCCCAGAAATAATAAAAGGCAGAATCAGGCTTCGATTAAAACAATGAAGCCAAGATATTTTTAACCAGAGTAGTTTTAAAAATAAACATCAATGTAAGCATAGATCATATTACTCACTTAATTATATAAATGAAATTCATAGGAAGTGAACCAAACAAGTATCGTTTTCCTTGTAGTGCTTTGCTCTAAGCCCCATTTCTAACAGACTGGTGAAAGCATGCGTGGGGGAAAGCAGAGAGGTGTGATTTTATCTTGTGCAATTTCGTGAAGCATGTGGTTAAACCTCACGAAGCCAGAAGGGTACATTCAAGTGCAGTAAGCTGCAAATTTTCATTTATTATCCACCTAGTTTCCTTCTCAGTTAGAACTGAGAGTGTGTCTATCCCTCCCTCTGGGTAAGAGAGACTGTGTTTTACAAGTAGTGCTTGATTTGGGAAAAATAAGTAGAAATACTAGTTGTTGGATATCTCTGGAGATTTAACTCTGCTACACAAGTAGATACACTGCTATGAAGCATGTTTTCTTAAATTCTTTAACTCTCATTCTCTTGGGCCCCAGCCACTCTTCCTGGATCTCTTCCTTCCATATTCCCTTCTTGCCTATTGATCCGTTACCTATATTTTTCCATTACTCCATGCCCAGAACTGTAGCTTGTTGAAGCACATGGTTTAAGGAATGAAGGAAGCAGAGAGAGAAAAGGAGGAGAGAGGCAAGTAAGTCACAGTGTGGTCTAGAATATGGTCAGAGAGCTAAAAAGGAACCACTTCATTTCTCCCTTGTCGCCTGCCTCCTTCAAACCTTAAGCCAAGTCAAGCATTCCAGTGCCTTGGGGTATTATCTATCCCCAAATAAATGTAAGGAAAGAGGTGGAGAGGCCAGTTTGTAGGTTATTCCAATAATCACGATGGAGAAAAAATGATGGTAACTTGCACCTGGATGACTACGTTGAACTTGGAAACAAGTGTGTGGGCTCTGGGTGTATTTTTAAGAAAAAGGCAAGATTTTCTGAAGAACTGGACAAAGGTAGGAAAGGAAGAATAGGGTCGTCAAATGGCCAAGAGAAGAGTGCAGTGCAGCTGGGACTTGATAAAGGGAAGCAGATTGGGAGCATTTTGAGACTTGCTAAGTCACAGATGTTAAAGGACAACTTTTGTTTTGATTGGAATTAGAACAAACTGTCCTGGCTAGGGATGTGCATTTGGGAAGAATGGATGTAAGGCATTTAAACCACAAGATTAAATACAGAGGCCTACTTAGGAGGAATGTATGGGTCGAAAGGCAAGAATTCCAAGGACAGGGTCCACTGTAGGATGGAGAATAAGAAGTCTAGAAAAAAAGGATTGAGGTAAATTGCACCCTCAAGAACATGTAGGTTCTTGTTTTAATTGTATTTGGGTTAGCAACTGTTTATGAACATGAATATTATTTGAATATGTGCTTTATCTGTCTTTACATTTCCAAAACAAACCACTCCTATTTCCACTGCATTTACTCAAGCATATGCATGTATGTATAATGTGTGTAACTTAAATTGATATTAAACTTATTAAAGTATTTAAATAATATATATTCCAAGTAAAAGTGTAAACTTGTGCTTAATTCAGTGTTTTATCAATAGAAAACAATTCAAAGTTAATTTTTATTACTCATAATTTCTTACTTATTAATATACTATAGTTATATTCAGTGGTATATTTTCTCTTTCCTCTGGTTATATGTGATTGATTGTTGATTCAAGTGTTTGGGTTGAGTTTATATTTCAGACAATTATAAAATAGAGTTTAATTATATTCTTTTTATCTGGGTAACTAAATTATACTCATGATTATCCATTTAAGAAGCTATAACTGTTAAAATATATGACATGTTTAAAGAGTGAAGCAGTGAATAGGTATGCAGAATTTATGCATACTTAAAATTATTTTGGGGGTGGCAATATTTTTTTCCATACCAGACTATTTCTTCCCAGGCACCAACTTTGACTTTAATTGTAGAATATGAACCTTTTTGCCTTACTGGGTATGATGCTTGTCATTAAAAGACATCACCAGAAAAACAATGCCTGCTGAGTAACTGCCCCAAAGAAGTTGTGTCCCATGTTGGTGACTGAAGTGTGTTCTGGGGGAGGGCGTCCATTGGGAGGGAAAAGAGGGAAGCATGGTAGGCCATGTGTGGAGAGAAGGGAACCAAAGCAACTTGTACAGAATATAAAGGCAGAGAGCAATTTGTACAGAACGTAAAATATATTAAGAAAATTAGCGTAGCTTTTTTGTCAGAGTCATTGTGTGGCATGGTCCAAGGATAAGAGATTATCTCAAATTCAAAACAGTAGCAACAGCCATTTGTAAAGCTGTTTCCTTGTTTACTCGAATCAGGACCTCCTGAGGGCTTGCTACCATGCTACAGCCTGCTCACACAGAATCTCTAGGCACTGCCAAGTCATCACGTTTTTAAAAGATAAACACTCAAGCCCTGTCCTCATTCCTGAGTGAATTTTTTACCTGCTAATATTTGAGGACCACCAGTCTGGATATACAAAAATCACGTGTAAGTTAGAGATCTTGGAAATATATGCTGTAGAATCAAATGGAGGGGAGATTATAAGGGATGTTGCAGAGTAAGAAATACACAGAAAAGATGATGAAAATGAATAATACTCGTGAATAACATAACGACAAATTACCGGAAAAGAACAATAGAAGTAAAGAAAGATACCAGTAGAGGCAGGTGTCAAAAAGAATGAGTAGGAGCGAGTACATGAGAGACCGGAAGTGACATACTCAAAATGTGCTATCAAGTGAAGAGAAAGGTGGCAGCCACATGGACCTGAACACTCTTGCTTTCCAAGGACTAAGCAGTTGCGGACCTGCCAGTACCCATAAGACCATGCCAGAAAGCAGACCACATGTGGCCTTTTGTGGTACATTTAAGCCAGCGCTCCTCCTGGCTGCTGTCAGAGCCCGGGGTATCAAATGCCCCCCACCCAGGCGCATTAATATCCTCAGTAATTGGTTTCTTTGCAAAAATAACATTGAGTTCTTTGATTTATAAAAGATTGTGGTGGATTAACTTTGTGGCCCTACTACCAAGGAATAGTTCTTGATTTTTCTGCTGTAGGCATCAGTAGTTCCAGCCACACAAGAAACTAGAAATAGACAAAAGTCATACACAAGGATTACTTTTATTCTCCCCTTCTCAATTGTTATTTGTCACTTTCCTTAATCTAAATTAAAATATGTAATAAGTAGTTAAGGTATGTTTTAAATTCTTGTGAAATTTTAAAACCTCCAAGTAAGAACTGAAGGCAAATCCTTATGAATGTCAGAGACCAGCCATATATTACTTGTCTTTCACCCTGTTGCCTTCCTTGACTTCTTTTCCTATCTTCTGAATAGCTCAAGCATCTAAGGTCATTACTTTTAATCATTGTTTTAAAATTTTGATAAAATATGAGGACCATTTGTTATATGTTTGCAATAGAATATCATCTCCTTAAAGATTCTGATAATTTCTCCTAAAAGCAGTAGACCAAATGCTTTTAGATATAATTGTCTTACTGATTTCTAATTTTTCAAAACGAGAAGTGGAATTATGGGAATTTAAATACTTGAGCTGATAACTGCAGGGGAAATATTTAATAATATTTTGTAAATACTCAGCACCTGCTAGGCTTGCACCTCGGCCTGGCTACAAGATCTTGTGAAAAACCATTTTGACAGTTCAGTGTAAAAGGCTGTGTGTGAGTTTGAACCAAGCAAGTGAATGCACCCACCACACACCAACCATCCCTCCACATTCCGCTGGTGTTTTGCTGTTCCACGCCTTTCTCTGCTGGATCTACAGGAACTCTCTCTGTGTCTTTTCTAATGAAACTAGCCAAAAATTCCTTTGCTTCATGGAATCCCTACTCCCACAGTACTCTTGATCAGTTTTAGATAATAATTATGAAAGTCAAATATTCTTCAGTTAATAATCAATTTTAAATTTCTTTACAGGACAAATGGGAAGCCATAAGGAACAAAAGGGTGGTGATTAAATAACATACTGGGTTATTAATGCTGTACATTTTTTTATATCTATTTTTGCCTATTTGGCATTAAGTGATTTTCTGTCCATTTCTCAACTATTAATATTCACTCCCTCTCCTTCTTGCTCAGTATCATGGGGGGAAATGTAGGTAGTAGTTACTGAATACCTGTTCTGTACCAAGTGCTGCTTTAGGCACTTCATAGGAATGATCTCTAACCTTCCCCAGCTCTTAGGATTGTTTGGATAATCATTCCCAGGTCAAATAGCTAGTAAATTGCAAGCCATTTGTTACATTGAGATTGGCTGGAATGTAAAAGCTCACACTTTTCTCTCTGCACTATGTGGCCTCTAGCTCATAATAATATTAAGAATACCCTTGAGTACTAGTATTTGATATGTGTAATCATTATAGAATCTTCCAAGTGGTTGAGCAAAGCCTGAACTTTTTTATTTTTGCTTTTTCGTTCTTAAATTTTTGCTAAGCAAGTGATTTACCACTGAGCTAAATCCCCAAACTCCAAGACTGGACTTATTTTATCTAACTAAAAAGTACCTAGTTCTCTTTACTTAAAAACCGTTGGGACGTTGTGAAGCTCCCTTACAACAGTTCTTATCTGTTTAACCAGAAGTAATGGCATTTGGAAATCTGTTTAGCAGTGACCATCTGATAATAAGGGCTTCACATTCTTTCTGCTTTCTGTGTAACGTGCTGTTATCTGTGTTGTTACAGTACCGGATACCAGTTTATTTACTATTCACCAGAAAACACAGCGAAAGCAAAAGAAGTTCTCAGCAACATCAATCAACTACAACCTCTTATAGCAGCCCACGCAGACTTGCTGCTTCATTCTGCAAGCCAGCACTCTCCAGACAGCTTGAAGAATTCTTTAAAAATGCTTTCAGAAAAGGTAAGATCTGAATCATCCCCACGGTGGGGAAAACGATACCCTCCATCCCCGTCCCATCCCAGGCGCTGGGTCCTGCACACACTGCCTCTCGTATCATCTGGAAGCGCCAAAGGAGCCAGGTTAAAAGTAAGCGTCAAAGATGTGTTGCCACAGGACCGAAATGAACTGGCCTCATCCTCTTTCATACTCTTTCCCAATCTGACTTAGCATTATTTATTTCTTTTCCTAGTAGGAAATAAAATTTACACTGGGATATATTTTTTCTTTTTCTTGGCATCTTTCACTTACTTTGGTTTATGGTCTTAGTGAATGAATTAAACTTGATTTTTAAAAATATTTTATTTTCCTCTTGTGAGCATCTAATTTTTATGCATGTAAAGCTATTTAAGTAGGAATGTCACTTCATTTGAAAGCATAATTTGATGTGGATTCATATCGGTGGTTCATTTTCTTCCTATAGAGTTGTTTCCTGGGATAAGATTCTAAAAATTTCTACAAATATTAGTTATTCTTAGAAAAGAGTAGAACTTGAGCTTGAATTTATCCAGTGATAAATTCAGCACCTCTGTCTACAAAGAGGAACGATGACCTGGCATGAGGCTGATACTCAGTTTCAACTTCATAGCTAGTTAGGGCAGCTATATACCTTAGAGAGAGCCAAGGCAGAAAAAGACAAATTGCGGCTTGACTTTAAACGTAAAGCCCAGTATCCTGGAGTCCAATACCAACATGCTTTTCCTTCACTTGTGCATTCTGACATTATGTAATTTCTTATGAGACACTTTTAATAAATATGACTTTGACAAAAATGACCGAAGAAAACTCTCCTAATTCCAGAATAAATCTACGATGTGGCTCTTTACAGTGAAGAACACATTTGTAGAAACCCGGACACTATTTATTCTTTATTTTTATTCAGATATGTTAATCTGTAATATTACTTGCACTTTATTGAATGTGTTAGCATAAATTGTACATTTTCATATATTTTATCAAAAAGGAAAGTTATCTCCTTTCATTAAAAATAGCTAATATATAAAAGTCAAATAATTTTCAAGAGGAAAAAAAATCGAAGCTTAGAGATTTTGTGAAAATGTACAATCAAATCACTAGCTTCAGTCAAAATGAAGGGCTCAACCGAAATCTGTACACCAATATGTGTATTTTGATATTTCTTTTTTTAACATTTAATTTTTTGTTGGACAAATTTCTTAACACTAAGGTAATTGAAATACAAATATGTCTTTAGGACTAGGAAAAAAATCAGAAGATTTTTGCATTTAGTAAAATAATATATTTTCATTTTGGTTCACTTCTTTTTTGGATTTCTAGATAAGGTGATTTTTTTCTGGGTTCACCTAAGCAGAAAATTTTAGCAAATAGCACATCACTGCAGTGATTACAGAATACTATTTATATTCTTCCTGTGCATTGAGCAGGGATTTGTCATTTCATACATCATTTACAACTTGCTGCAGCGAAAGGGGGGTATTTCTGCTTCTTTAATCCAGCATTGCTCCAAATTTGCCCTTACGTTTTCTGCTGACTAGACAACCTTTGTCTACTAATAAATCTCTCAGCCCTTGAATCTTGGAGGATCTTTTTAAAGTTAAGTTTGCAAGCCATGCATTCTCTTAAGAGCTCATGCCTGGAATTTCAAAGAATTATCTAATTTAATAGTTTTTTGTAGTCTGTGGAGACTATAAGTAGCTGATGGCTTAGAACCAAGCATAATCCATGAATTTAGTATGAAAGAGAAATAGTTGTAATGGTGTATTAAATTTTAATTTATTATTAGTAGGAGTTAAATTCAAAAGCTTCGTTTTTTTACATTTCAGTGTTTTTAAAATTACTATAGATTATAAATAATTTTTTTCTTCACTGATGGTCCAATTTTTTAAAAATAAGTTTTGCTGTGTATATTCAAGATATATGGTATGATCCTATTTAATATATACAGTATGATCCTATGATCCTACAGGGATACACAGAGATAGTAAAAAGGTGACCAAAATGAAGTAAATCATGCATTTATCATCTCACACTCTTATTCCGTTTGTTGTGGTGGTGTTCGAGGAAATAGTAACCAAAACCTGTTCATTTGGCATGAATCCCAAATACAGCACACTATTAACCTTTCAATGCCTAGTGATCCAGTTTTGGAACACCCCTGACAAGGGAACCTAATGCAATGTTTTACCTTCAAATTCTTGCTCCTTGAATTCTTCTAGATAACGTAAATTTCATGTCAAAATTTTAAAAAATTTCCATCTTTGGCATAAATAGATTAAGAGCTGTCCTCTTTAGGTGTTAGATATCTAGATTTCTTCTTCCTATATAACTACTACTTTGCGTCCTCTGACCTACATCTTCCACATTCTCTTATTGATTCTGAACTGGTATATTTTGAACATAATTTCTTAGTGTTTCTTTAAGAAAAAAAAAAAAACCTCATCAGTACAGCATATTTAAGAAACAGTAGGAAATGTCCGTATTCACACTGATCAAGGAATTCTGAAGAGTTTCTTGCCTTTGAGCACCTGTAGCTGGGAGAGTTTAGTGGCGTAGTCTTGAGAGGCTGGGAACACTGAGGGCAGCCAGTAGAACATGAAAAGAAACATACAGATATTTTGTGAATGAAATGGTATCTCTGCCCCTTAGTAAGCCAATGCAACTGAAAATGACAGCAATGGAATCATTGTGAATATCATTATGTACCCAGAGTCTGTGAGAAAATAAAGGAGCAAGAGCAAATCTCAACTTGCTGACGAAACATATCCAGGGAGTCCCCCAAAGGCAGGATTTGTGGATCCAAAAGTGACCCATCTCATCTCTGCTGAGACAGAGAACCAGGGGCAGAGTCTCCAAAGCAAGACTCCATTCCTCTAAACACACGTTGGTACAAACCAACAAACGTGAGCACTCTAACCGCTGAGCCAAACCCCCAGCCCCTAAATGCTCTCTCTGACTATGCTGTGAATGCAGCAGTGGACACTTCTGTAAAGGACTCGGGGTACCTGTGTGGGGTGTGAAGACCATAAGTGAAATTTCACAATAATGAATATTTTGTAATTTGTTTCATGTCCAAAATGCACAAAACTCACTTAAATTTTATTTAATTATTAAATTCTTAGTGTACGTTTTGATGGATCATTTGGTTTGATTGCTGTGAAGGCAACCTCTGAATTTATCTGAATAATTCCAATAGAAAAGATAAAGAATAGGCTGAGCTTTCAACACAAGATATGCGAGTGTAGTACTGGAGTGACACAGAGATGAACTTTTTTTTCCCCTTAGAGTAAAAGTATGTTATTCTATAAGACATTCAAGGGAAAACGTAATGAAAATAAATTCAAACTGAAAAATAAGAAAAATAAAATCCTAAATGTTGGGAGTATGTAAGTAGCCCTTATAGCTCAGAAATATGCATGACGCTTGTTTTCAAATGTTTATCAAGTTCTCTATCCCAAAGACCATGAGAGACCTTGTTAAGAAAATCCTTATTATCCTGGTCATCAAAAGCAATACTGAGCACTTAATTGTGCATGGTACTATGTTCGGTGCTACATGATAACTCCTCCATAGACATGGCTCTTCACTTTTACAACCTAACCTTTAAAGCAATAGAATGTTTCACAATATTACAATTATAAAATGCAAATATTAGAGCCTATACTCACAGTATATTGAAGAAATTCCAATTCCTAATATTCTTTCAACCTTAGCACACTATACCAAAGCATTCTGTTATGTTAAAAAAAATTTCATTCTAAAGCAACTCAAAATTTTGCCTAAAAATGTTGGATTCTATAATGGAAATGCCAGAAAGCTACAGTGCGAAGAATTTGAAGACACACATACTGTAGAAAATATGTTTACTACGTTGATTACTGAGGATGAATTTCTTATTGAATGGAAGAATTTAATGAGAAGAGGTGTCTGTTTCTTTGTTTAAGGTTGATGGTAATATATACTAGGGTCTAAAGAAACTTGAGAATAATAGTTTAGAAGATGAAATTTCAGGATTAGAACTTATTTTTCTGGTTTTCATAATACCCTTTGGTAAATATTTTATTTGAGAAATAATATACAATAAACACAGTTTTTATTTATTGGAAAATTAGAAATGGGAAAAATAAAGATAAGAAAATATGCTAGTGTTGATAATGAGGCTTGTATTTAAAATGCATAATGCTAGGACTTCTGCTTTGTCCATGATGGAAAAATATAGGTCCTCTGTCTTCAACAGAGAGAAAACTAGGAAGATGGGAAAAATTAGCAGCACAGAATTGTCACAGACTGATTCCATGCTTGCTTGGCTTACTTCCTGAAGTATGTTACAGGCCGAGGCACAGGGAGGACCAGCCCAAACACCATTTTTTCAAGTTGAGACAGGGACTATAGAATTTGAGAATTCTGAGGTGTAATTCACAGCGTGGTATACCAGAAAGTGGGGAGCTCCATGCAGAAAGACTCTTGGATGTCTGTTACCAAAAGCCTTTAAATCTTTACTTTCACACTTACCCATGTATGTGTAAAAATAAATCACTGATTACCAGAGAAATAAATGTGAACTATAAACCAGTGAAACCATTTCTGGTAATTCACGTAATGTGGAAAGTTGTTTATCTTCCCAGTAGACGAGTAAAAATACCCTGCAATGCCCAAGAAATTTAGTGGAAGCCTCAGGGAGATGTGACCCTGTCAGTGGAGCTAACTTAGTCCTGGATTAGTTGTTCCCCTTAATCCAACATCTAAGACTTAAAACCAAGATTTCTAGTCATCCCGAGGGCTCAAAGTAACTTAATTCACATCAGAACAACATATTTTTCTTTACAGGATTACAATAAAATCTAGCATTCAAGAATGTAAGTTATTCTTCTTGGAATTCAGTAAACAAATATCAAACATGCAATGAAGCAGGCAAATATGACCCATAATGAGAAGAAAAATAAAAGGATAAAAATAGACCCAGAAATGATAGTTGATTAAATTATCTGTTAAGGATTTTAACAATTTTAAAGAAACTTGTATGTTTTGGAAATTGTAGAAGCACATGAAGAGGATAAGGAGAATAAGGCAAAAGTGTTCTGCACCATTTTTCAATTAGGGAAATGCAAATTCACACCACAGTGAGATGCCACTAAACCATATACTAGAATAGCTAACATCAAAAAGGCTGAGCAGATAAAGGGGGAAATGGGACAAGTATGAGTACACAGTTATCTGAACACTTTGGAAATGTGCAAGTTTCAGCGGTCTTATAAAGTTAAAAAATAACACATCATCTAACCATCTAACTCCTATTTACCTGAGGGAAATTTTATTTTGTAGGTACGGAGAGGATAAGTGAGAAAGGATTAGATGTGTGCTTTATGAAGATCATCCTTATAACAGCAGATAGGCTGAGTTAGAACACTGTGTTGGAATTATGGGGTGTTACTGGGCATCACAGATGTCAGTAGCATTCCTAGAGGAGCTTACTAAGCATACGAATTCTTGTTCAGTAATTCAGGCCTGGGAACCAAGAATCTGTATTTTAATATTTGTGCCTTTTTCCTGCAAAAGGGAACAGTTAGCTTCAGAAAAGTGAATCAAGCAATATGGAGACCGTGGTAAGTAACCACTGAAATGTAGAAAGGATCTTAACTGGAGCTAACTGGGAATGGAAAGAAATTTCAGTCTTTGAAATTAATGAAACACTTTAACTAGAAGAAATTGGTAACTAAGCCAGGGTATAGCTGTCACTGAGGATGATCCAGAAGTTCGGATGCTGAGTTGGTGAGTAGTAAGTAATGATATCACTCAGATAGAAAATACAATAACGCATTTACAAAACGGAACAAAAGAGCTTAAGTTCAGAATGAGATTTCTAAACTCAAGGGAGTTTCTGTGGAAATAGTTGATGCAAATAGCTCAGGAGATAAATAGACATAGATTTTAGAGTTAAGCTTATAGATGATGATTGAAGCTATGAGGAAACTGATTTTGTCAGTGGCGGGGAAAAACACTTTTGAGAAAGTTATTTAAGTCTCTTGGGATTAGTCAGCTTATCTTATTTGGAATCATCAGGAGTTGACAAGTTCAAAAAGAAAACTAAAAAGATCAGTCCAAAAAGTGGAGCATAAATACAAGAGTGTACTTTGCAATGTACTCCAGTAAAAGTTTCACAGATAGAAGTTGAAATTCTGTGCAAACTGGGAAACGTAGTTATAAGAGAGGTCCGAGGTTCAGTGCAGAAGGCACAGCTGTTCAGGTGTCGGGTAGCCTCCTGGTTGCTGGATTTCTTTCTCTTAAGAAATACCAAAGACACACCAGTATACTAATTTCTGAGTACAGTACTATTTGTCTACAAAACAAATAAAGCATATCAAATGTCAAAATAAGTAGGAGTCATTCCTGCCACATACCTGATTACTAAAGTACTAATAATCAGATGCTTACGCAGTGGCTACTTCTATATTCCAGGTAGAATTAGGGATATACTTGAGTTTTTTCAGTGAGAATAATATTCTAAATACAATAGATTTTTCTTAATTCGCTGAGACCTCCATTGAAAGACAGTGATCTTAAATGAACATATCTTAGTTACTCTTCTGCCTTTAAATCTCAGAAAGCTGGGAAATTCTCTTCACTAATCCTCAGGAGAAGTAATTTCAGTAAGTTAGAACTTGCAGATAATTCTGTTTTGCTTTGAATGAGAGATATATGGAAATATGAATTTGAAAAATGTCAGTAAGGGTAAAAAATTTCATTTTAACATAGCATTTCCTTTTTTTATTATCGAACAAATGTAATAGATTTTCTTTAGGTTTAGAGGATTCTTTTGTGTTTTTAAAACTATCTTGCTAAACTGTTATTTTCGATGAATTGTTTTGCCTCCCTTTAACATTTTTCCAGCCTTACTTCTTTTGTATAATATAGTGCAATCTGAATCATAAAAGGAAAATGGTCTTCACAATACTCACTTCAGAGATATGGTCACATGCTTCTCATGACCTCAACTTTGCTAGTATCTCCCAATTGCAAGAACATCAATATATGCATGTGTTGGGCTTAAATGACTATGTTAATCTCTTCAAACTGACTTATTTTGACTGTAAAACATCCAAATTCTTTAATAATGCCGGTCAAGAAAATTAAGATTTTTTTCCAGGTCACATGGATAACTACAATGCAATATTTAAGTATTCTCTACCACGATTTTATGCAAAAAAGAAAAAAAAGAAAAAGTCCTGGTGATCCAGAGAGCTTCCAAGAAGGCAGATAAAAATTTCAGTATAAACACACAGTGGAAGTCCAGCCTTTACTGAGTTTGTTTAATACTTTGTGGCCTTATGTTTAGCTATCCAAAGAAAACCCTGGGTTGTACAATCTGGATTGCCAGAAGCTGCTTCATTCTCTTTCTTGCCTCTTGGTGGTAAATCAACTCAAATGAGATTTAAACAAATCAAGTGGAATCTCTGCATGTATGCATGCTAAGGGAAGAAAATGATTATCAGTACTGTAGAAGATTTCATTGGGTGTAAATAGATATTCTGCTACATAATAATTATGTGATATTGTGGAGTCTGGAGCTGTAGTAGCAGGAATTCAAAGAAGGCAAGCTGTTTTGTTCTAAAAATAAGTCAAAATAATTTATTGAAACAATCAGCAGAGAAATAGTTTGGTTAAACTGAATGGCGTTAAATTTACATTTTAATATTCAAATTAACATTGATGGATTCATCAATGCTATATAAAAATTATGTAAATAACATATTTCCATTTTCCTATAACTACACTGACTGGTTTGAATACTATGTTACCAATTTTTCTGTCAGTATTTTTTATATCATCTCTTCCCATTTTAATATATTACAAATGTTGAAGAACACTTATTGTATCTTTTCAATATAAGCTGGCTTTTATTTTCCTCATTTATTCTAAAATATTTTTTAAATTTTAATATTATGTAGTCAGTTCTCCATATTTATGATTTTTTCCCTTCAAAATGGTTTCGATATGACTACTACATTAACAGAGTGTTTAAAATAACCAATAAAATTCAGCAGTAAAGATAGTTTCGGGGCAGTTGCGGGCACATTCAGTCATGAGAACTGATAGATGTTCAAAACACATGGGGATTTGGACTTAGCAAAGAAGGACAGAAACATCTAGAGTGATGACAGGTGGTGGGTGGTGTGGAATGAAAGGAAAAGCCTTGTTAGACAGCAAGACGCCTGTTCCCTTTGTGCTGACAATGAGGAGATTGTGCTAAAACAGATCAGCACACATCTTAGTTTTATCTGCTGACCAAAGAGGTCAACTTCAGGCTTCCAGCTCTAGAACTTTATAATCTATTACAAGGAATTAACTGTGCAGCTATGATAAAGTCTTGTTAGGGAATTATTTTGTACAAAGTTTAGCTGATTTTCTTTAGTTGTTGGCATTCACAACATAAAGATTTAGAGCTAACCGAGTGAGCATCAGTTAAACATGCCACTGTTAACTGCGTGTTGAGAGTACACCAAGAAATAATTAGCGTGAGTTACAGCAGTGGTTAAATTGGCATTATATCCAAGAGTGCCAGATTAAATGGTGATGATATCAAATATTATTCAAGATGATACCATGTAGTAAAGGACTTCTACCTAATGGATTACAAAGGATAATATATTGACAGTATGGGCCAGTGCTTGACTTATTTCTCTACTCCTTAAACAGGTTGCTAGAGTGCATGCATGTTAAGAGTACTAAAATACAGAATATCAACTACTGCATCCTCCAGCCTATTACAGGGTGAAGCTATTAAACATTTCATCAGGAAATTGCAAAGTACAGCTGTAAAGTTCTTTATTGTTGAGAAGCCATCATTACTATAGTACTTACTAGGTATTTACTACCAGTTTGTAAAATCCACCACACCAAGTTTCACAATAATCTCATTAACATTGAGTGTTACTGGAATAATTTGGTGGAGGAGACAGTTTGCGGGGTAATAAGGAGGAATTAAAGGCAGGTGTTTTCATAAGAAGACTGCTATTTCATCTCTAACATTGAAATCTGTCCATGAAGCTAAAAAAAAAAAGTTTTCCTTACTGTTTTTTTTAAATAATATGTCTGTTTTTCTTTACCCTTTAATTCTATTTAAAATTTTTAAAATACATAGTCAGATCACATTTTCTTTTAAGATGTATTTGAACCAAGATACATCATGTATAGGTACAGAACTAATGTAATGAATGTGACCATTGTATGTAGAATGTACCAATACATGTTCTTGGTTTAAAATAAAAAAAAAAAAAGATGTATTTGAATTACTTGAAAGATGCAGCAGGTAGATGCTGTTCAAATAATTCTCCCCAGTGAAATTCATCTCCAAAGATGGGATTTGGAGCTGAAAGAAAGGAGGCTGGGAAATAGATGGTGTTTATGGTGCTTTAAAAACCTCAGCATTAACTTTAAAACAGGAGAACTCAGGCCTTGGCAGCATCCCAAAACCAAACCATTTTTCATTGATTGGTATGAATCATTTTTTTCTCTTTGGTGCCAGTATTCTTTTCACCATACATACTACTTAAGTACTAACAAATCTGCAATTGACCTTTTCATAGCTCTGTACCGAGATGCCTACCAGGGTATTTCTAATCTTTGTCGTTTCCTTTCCAGACAGAACTTTTTGTACATGCCTTCAAAGATCAGCTGGTCAGGAGTGCTCTTTTAGCACTCTATACTGCCAGGCCTGGAGGCATCCTTAAGAAACCACCCTCTCCTAAAACCAGCACAGAAGAGAGCCACCCCCAGGACCAGCCCCCGAGCATGCGCAGGCAGGACTCCATACCACATCACTCTGACTACGATGAGGAGGAGTGGGTAAGTCTTTTGCACATCACTTGCCTCTCACTGTTTAGCCCTGAGAAATAAAATAAGCATGATAAGAAGACTCTGCTTTTTAGCAAAACTACTGGAAAGCAGTCATACTACAAATTATGAATAAATATGTCACACTTTTCCTTAGGGGCAAATCATATTTTGAAACTATATTCCTGATTAAATTTACTTGATACAAAATGGATTTGTTATCGTGCAAATTACAGATGTAACCAAGAATATCACCACAGCAAAGATGCCACGATCACAAGGCACCATAATACATTTCCTTATTTATTGCCAAGCTATGTAAAAATATTAGAATTATATTTCAGAGAAAGAATCCAAAATCTTCTGTGTTACTGTTACTTATGCACAAGTATTTTCATTGTTGCAATCCAGTGTTTCACTTCTGGGCATGCTTTATGCTTTAGTAATCACATTTAAATGATAGTAGACCTAAAGATCTCTTCAATCCCTCTTGTTGATGATTTTGATCAAATAGAATATGTGGCTGGAGGTAATTTAAAAGGTGCACGTCCCATAGAAGCACCTGAAAAGCAATAGCTGGTTAAGGGAAATAGGTGAAAGAAGCAAACAAGATGAGAGGAACTCATCGCATAGAGCTCTTATAGACTTCCTCTGTTCCTGATAGAGCAAGAGGGACACAAAGGTGTAAGGTGGCAGGGAGAGCAGTGCGTTACCAGTCAGTGCCTCCTGATTACCCAAGAGCCCCAAACAGCACGCACACACGCACGCACACACACGCACACACAGAGGGAAGCCTTTGACTGTATCATATCTTTAACAAAAATGTGTGCCGGTGTATAAGATGTCAGGCCTTAATTAACAATTTTATTACCAATTTAAGAGTGTCCGGGGAGCAAGTTACTTGAGATGCCCAGGTCCCTGAAAGAATTGCTGTCTGGGGGGCTTTCAGGTGATGCGTGCTTTTTCTTTTTGTTAAATTTCTATCACAGGAAAAGCAGAGATGGACCCTGAGAGGTAGATGCTGAGTACATGTCTGTTTTGCTGATTAAGACTGCATTTCTCCAACGAAGCATTTTAAGAAGCGCAAATCTAATATTTCTCTTTTACCTTCATCTTCTTCAATCATCAGCTCCACGGCCCACGTACCTCTTACCCTCTTGGAACTTCAGTTTTCTCAGCTGTAAAATGGAAATAGCACCTGTCCTGGTGGCATTCAGGTGGTCACGAGATGAATGATTTCTGTGGACGGGGAGGCTTTGTCGCCTGCACAGGCCCAGCCAATGCATTGCATTCGTTCAGGGTCATCGTTATGTTTTCCTTTCTAAAATACGTAACTTACATAATTTTATTATGAGAGTCAATTCTATCCCTTGAGAAAAGTGGGGAAACTATATGAATTGTGAATTCTAAAGAGTTTGGGTATATAGAGAAAATTAGTTATGTGTTGTTTAGTTAACCTTTTGACAAATAGTTACTATTTTCATACTGAATTGAGTGAGGCTTTTGGGCCTGGCTGTCTTTCGCTCTCATCCTGCCCTCTCGCTGTCCACTGCAGTCCCCAGTCCCTCTCCACACCCTCAGCTTCCTCTCCTGGGCAGAAACCTCCTTCCCTTTCATCCCTCGTCTTTCCCTTAATTGGTGAGACCTTCAGTCTCACGGATGTTTCAAAAGGGAAAGAGTAGTAATGCCAGAGCTCAGAGCCCAGTAGCAAATTAAAATATGTTAACTGTTTGGGGAAGATGCCTGGAGGGGAATAGCCGGGTCAAATGGAATTTCTAGTTTTAGCTTTCTGAGGAGTCTCCATACTGATGTGCATAGTGTTTATTCCCCCCAACAATGTAGAAGGGTCCTTTTTTCCTGCAGTCTCATCTGAATTTATTATTTGCTTTCTTAATGATACCTGTTCTTTCTGGTTCACATCTCTCTATCATGTATATCCCTATTTTTAGCAGCACAGTTCATGGTAGCTAAATCTTGGAAGCAAACTGTGTGTCTATTAACAGACGAGAGGATGAAGAAAATGTGGTATATATAATCAATGGAGTATTACTCTGCCATAAAGAATGATAAGCTTGAGCAATTTGTAGGAAAGTGATTGCATGTTGAGACCACTATAATAAGTGGAATAAATCAGACACTCAAGATTAACTACCTCATGGTTTCTTTTATGTGAAGAACCCAAAATATAAAAGATGAGTAAAAAAAAAAAGAGTAGGTAATAGGAAGTAGGAAGATACATCATCTTGAAATGGGAAGAGAATCAAGAGACAGAGGGAAGTGGGAGGGAGTGGAAGGAATGGAGATGAGAAAAGAAGCGAGATGCGTTACTCACATGTACCAATCCCCCACAAGAAATGTGATCATTACTAATGGAAACATGTACTAATAAATAATAAAAACTGAAAAAAAAATGTTAACAGATCCTTACAAAATGTTACAAAAAAAAAAGCAACAAGAAACAGATGCTACAAGATAGCCTTTGCCAATAAGACTTCAACTCAGAATTTTAAATTTTGAACCATCTTTTGATGGGTCCAGGAGAAATAGGAATGTGTCATTAGCTGAGAAGGTTTACTGAGAACCATTCCCTCTGCCAGTGTTAACGCTGCTCCAGATTCATTCTGCTGTGCACAGGGATGAACAAGTCCAGCCCCTAGGATGCCACAGCCATTTCCAGGCTCCACAAGAGAAAAGTGATGTCCACAGGGCATCCATCCAGGTGCACACAGGATGCAGCAAGAGTATGGTAGTCAGAGTAGGACTACTGGAAGTAATTCTGGGGTTTAAATGTGAGTAAAGTTGACTGTGTTCAGCAAAGGATGAGGAACAAAATAGTGACATAATGACACATACAGAGAGATGGAATGTGTGTGTGTGGTTATTATTGGTTGTTCCTTTGAGCATGTTTATATCTCAAAGTCCATCAGGAAAACATTAGGATAATGATCGTTGGAGCAAGGTCCTTGCAAGAGGGGACAGATAGCACTCTGGGAGGGTTAGGCAGGAGAATCACAAGTTTGAGTCCTGGCTAGGCAACTTAGTGACTTAAACCTTGTCTTAAAAAATAAAGAAGGGAGGGAGGGAGGAAGGAAGGAAGGAAGGGAAAAGGAGAAAGGTAGCAGGAAGGGAGAGAGAGAGGAAGGAAGAAAGTAGAAAGGGAAAGGGAAGGGAAGGGAGGGAGGGAGAAAAAAGGAAGGAAGATATTTAGAAAAAGAAAAGAGGAAGAAGGAGGCAGGGGAGGGGAGGATGGGGGAGAAAAAAGGTGAAGAGAGGGGAGGAGAGGTGAGGGGAGGGGAGAAGAGGAGAGAAGATGAACCAAAAAGAAAAGAGAAAGAGAGAGAAAGAGTAGAATAAATTCTTGTCCTAGGTGTCCTAGGCTGAAGGGCTACCTTCTGCCAATTCTGTAGGGTAGAAACGACACAGAGTTTGGTGAGGATAGGCAGGACTGGATGACTACTTTTATTCTAACTATCCTGGACAATCATGTGCTGAGAGAAAGGAAAGGGGGTGAAAGTTTCCAACAGGCACAAGAGAAGCAGGTAGGTGAGTTTATTAGCACAGTTTGAAAAAGTGAAGATGAATCCATTCCTTGAGGAGGGCTGCCCAAGGTTGAGTGTCAGAGGACATGGTTGTTGGCTCACCTTGGAGAATTCTTTGGTAATCTTGATACTATCCAGGTAACAAAGATGAGCGTTCCTACTTTCTCTTGGTTTCATTCAAATGCACAAGTAGTAATAATGAAAGTCTGCATCTCTCTGTGTCTCTTTTCATATCTTTTCTGAATGTCCTCGGAATTCAGAGTTTCTAGAAAGCCTATAAGTGCATTGTCTAAATTTACCATGATTACTGGAAAATATTCCCACTCCTAAGAGTTAATTATTTCTCCTCTTAATATAATCTTACCTTTTTTGCAAACAGTAACTAAGTTTTACTGTGATATATATTCTTGTTGATTTTCCTTGGCAACTACTTGGTAAACCTTTTTATTTAGACAGAAAAAAATGCGCCAGAGTCATCAACAATTAGTATTATTTTCGAAGCTTTATTCAACTTTGATAAACTGAGTAAATCCAAAGAAAATATAGCTAGTTGAAAATGCCTTTAGAGACTGGTATTAATTTAATTGGGTATGTAATTTAGTGTGTAACTTTTCTTAATTAGTTCTTATGAAAGTTGTGGTGCTGATTGCAAATATAGTCAATCAGTGTTTTAAATGAATATAACTGAGTTTCTGTGATATAAAAATATTTTCTGATTACTTAAATGGATTTAGGCTTGTACATAAAATTATAGTAGCTCCATTTAAAAACAAACTTTGTTTTACTTAATTTTTGATAGTGTCTATAACAGTTATCAAATTTGTATAAACTTCCTTTAGCTTCTTAAAATAAATATTTGACAAGTCACTTCACATTAATAAATTACTCTTGAGTCTGCAGATGCATCCGCAACCTATTGTTTGTGGTCAGGACAAGAAATCCCTAGTGACTGTAAATGGCAATGTGTTTGCTCTGGCTTGAACTTGCTTTGCCGACAAAATTGATGACATATGAATCTAGGTAATAATTATCCACCCGAGTGGTAGAGATTGAAACTAAAATGATCATATACCCAAAAAGCTTGTTATTTGCTGAATTTTACTTATTAAATGACTGAATGATTAAAAGGTTTTTTTTGTTGTTGTTGTTTTTTGCTTTTTGGAATTAGTAAGCAATCAAACCCTGAAGGAAGTTTTGGGGCTTTATGGCATTCCGTGCGAGGAAACACGCTAGCAAAGCATTCTTTATCTTTCATGTGGTAAAGATGACATACTGCATTTCTTTCTTTGCGTCTCTAGAGCAGATGCATCCAGCAGCTGGGATTCCAAGATTAGTTTGTCTAGAATACAAAAACCTATCATCCAACTAGACTATTAGGTTGACCCAGTTTTTGTGGCTTCCAGTAATTATACTATTTTCCACAATGCTGTGATTTAATATCAACATTACTACATTGATGAGTTTGGGGCTAAATCTGCCTATTCCCATTCAAAGAAATTGTTGAAAAAGTAAGCTTCTAAGACTTTATGTTCTGATTCACTATACCAAAGTGCAGAACTTCAAATCTATTCTTATTATTTAAATATATCTCAAACATATTTTTAATTGACCTGCAGTTTTACATCAGGCAACATTTCAGCATCCAAATAACTCAATTAATTCCTTCTTTTATGTTACAAACATCAATCAAATTTTAAATTTTAGTCTCCGTTCATAACCTCAGAGAACATTTGCTTTTCTTTATTAGGGTAAATGTGTTTTAGTCATGGGGGCAATTAATGATCCATATTAATCTATAATAATTTTATAGATTTTTAGAAAGAATACCATAAATTCATAGTAATATTTATGTCAGATATCCTGTTGATAAAGTCCTCATGTCACCTGAAAATATTCGAGACTTCTCTGTAATTTAATACTTTAAATAATTGTGTTTGATAATAAAATTTACATAAGCCACTTTCCGATAGTTTTCTTACCAACATCATACTGTCCCTTTTATACTGCTTATTTTTCTAATGATGTCTGAAGAAAATATGAAAACTTAAGAGTTACAAGGATAGTGTTAGAGTTATATATATATAGTATCGTAATCGGTAACAGTAAGTTTATCTGGTTGCAAAACGTTGCTGACTGTTTAGGACAAGCATATTTAGCCAGGTCCCTCCAAGGGCAATATGTAGGGATCCATGTTCTGAACCTCTCTTGCCAGCTACTTAGTTTCGCTTTAAATGAAACTAAGTTCAGACTGTGTGTCATGCAGAGCTACCCAGGCAAAATGATATTCAAAGGATATTTTGTCTGGTTCTCTTTATTATGTGAAACCATTAACTTGATATTACTAAGAAGGAAATCAATCACTCTCATTCTTCAGAAGTGATTAATTCTCATAGACTGTCTGATACTAACCTATGAATAAACTTTTTTAAGGCAACTTCTTACAGTTACCTAAATGAATAATATGTCCACTAAAATACAACCATTTATTTTATGTCTAAATTCTATTATATAAATGTATTCAAATTTGAATGTACATATATATATATTCAAATCCAAATGATTTTGAATAATAAACCATTATCTTACATTTCATGCACATGTAGCCCAGTGAATACCGCATTATAATAAGTTGTTTACATATCTGTTTATACATGTCTGTGAACTTTATAAGCTCCTGAAAGAAAAAGCAATGTCTTTTTCACGATTGTATTCCCATAGTTAGCAGAATACTTGCACATAAAAGGAACTCAATACATTTTTATAGATTAATAACTTCAAAGTTTCTCCTCAAATTCTCATTCTTTTCTTATTTTGAAAAACAGAATGTTTAAATTTAGTATAAAACTATACTATTTCCAGTACTTTTTTCTCTTCTAGAATTCACGAATTCTTTTGAAGATTTTGTATCCCACTACCAGTGAAACATACCTAGTTACAGCCCTCTTTTCATAATTCTTTCTAGTGTATGTGCTGCTTAATTGAGCACTTCATAATTCTTATTTCCTAATGTCTTAACCAACTCCAAAATGATTATGCTAGCCATCTTCAAAATATCTCCCTCGCAGTTCATATTTCCCAATGTCCTAATCAACTTCGTGGGAACCATTCAAGTCATCTACAAAATACCTTTAAATATGGAGGATGGTGAAATTCAGATAGACCAGAACATCATACATGACAGAAGCTAAGAACATGCTTAAGCTTACCAGAAGCCTCTAGAAACCCAGTGATAGCAACTTTAATGTTCTTTGATTAGTCATAAGCAGCTTCAAAGATCCCAGGTACATAATTTCTTTAAATGTTTCCAATGTAAATTGGAAGCAACTATTTTTTCCTTGTTCCAGCCTTTTCTTTTTCATCCCTAAATCACACATAAAAGGGCTGTCTGGTGTTTGCCAGTCTCTAATGAGGAAGGGTCATTCAAAGCAGTCACTCTCCCAATCAGAAAAAGCAGTCAGTGACAAGGAGAGTTAGGCCAGTTGTTCCCTACACAACAGCTGAATGGGATCTGTCATCTCTTTTCTTGATAGATGAGAAACATTCCTAAACGTCTCCAGTCCGTTTCACTCAGGAGAAGTGTGCTTAGAATACTTACCTGATACTAAACTCGACAAAAGGTTGTTAAGCAAAGTTCATGACTGTCCATTAAAATGCACAAATGTTCTATTAAAGAAAAGAAACCCCAAATGAGAGCTTTATGTGCATGCATATTCATGAAATCCTGCCCATTTCTGGATTTTCCCACATGCGGACAATAATTTCACCTTCAATTTCCTGTTTTATCACACCTAACACAGTATTGCATACATACTGGTTCAATGTATTTTTCCAAGTTAATGTAAGACTAAGTGAATGGATGGATTTGCTGAACCAGCAGCTGAGATGCATCCTGTGTTTTGACAGAGATATTTTAGTCCTGTTAATGTAGTAACGACTGTCCTACAGTTTTATGTTGAATACCAACATCTCTTGTGGAGTACTTTCCTGACTCTTACAAGGCCTGGTTCAAAGCCACATATTCTGATGAGTATACAAACTTGCATATACGTATTTAGAAATGTTTGATTACATCAAAACATGGGCCTTCAAACTTTAATACATTCTGTTGCCAATAATGAGATATTATTCTCTAAGTGAAAATTTTAGCTATCCCCAAATTTCACTAATACATAAAAGAAACAATGGGACATATACTGAGAAAAGTATTTACTAGATATGTTAGGGTAAATTCAGTTAAAAACATCCATCCTCGAAGCACACTAACTGATACCATGTGATCCAACCAGTTGTGCAAGTATATAATGGTATGCAGATACCATCCACTTATCAATTTAAAATTTTGAACATTAGCCAATCAGTAGAATTTTTCTAATGGTCCTTATATAAATATTTTACTTAATATTTTCACAAGATTGAAAGCCTTAGTATGATGTGGTATTTATTAGGGTGAACTCAGCCATTCAGAGTAGGAGCTTGGTTCTAACTTCCACTTGAAGATTCGTGTAATAAGAACTTCTTATGTTTGTATTATAATTTCCTTTCACTCCTAAGTAGCATATTATTAAGTCAATCAACAGATGCTAATTAACTGTAAACAGTGTGCTGTAATGGAATAGCACTTACATGGAACCTGGATTTAACAGCAATGTCATCTAATTCAAGCAAGATGATTAACACTCATAAAACAAGCAGATATTGAAATTTATTCCAAGAAAGCCTGTGGTTGTGATTCACATTAAAAATATTAAAAATATTCAGAACGGTTATGTCAAAGTTGGAAAGGATAAATTATCCCTTCCTTTTTTCTTTCATTTATTTGCTTATTAATTCTTACTTTATTACCCGGTGGGAGAGTAATGGGACTCAAAAATAAAGGATTAATAAGTAAACCATTTCTCTCATAGAGCCCACTGTCTATTAAAAAGAAGAAAGTATGTTAAATTGGGACAGAGTAGCATGAACAATTCATGGAGATGGTGGGACTCAAAAGTGAGAGGATTGCTATTAATAGAATGTGAGGGAAACGTCTTTCTAGGCGTAAAAACCAGTATGTGTCACCAGAGAAATATTAAGTCCTCCAGAGTGTCCTTCATATATCTTTGATGTTTAGTACTGAGCATTCATTTAGTGAATGTCTAAGAAAATGCATGTTGAGCTAATTTAACAACATGTTTTAAGACAGCAAGGTGACAGGTCTGGATAAAGTTTTCATTTGAAGACTAAGGAGAAATAACTAGGTCTGCCCAACCACTGAGTTGGCTCCTGTCTGAGAGAAGAATGCAAAGGTAGCTATAGGAGTAACCCTACTTGGGTCAGCAGTGATGAAATAAGCATGGTGATCAATGAAAATGAACGTGTCCCTCATGGATAGACCTGAGCGTGCAATGGATAATCATACACATCTGGACAAGATCCAAAGCAGGGGACTAGAGAGAGGTCACTGCTGGAGAAATGGTGTCTATCCGGACCCATTTGTCTGACTAAGGACTGAATTTCAGAATGAGACCAGGAATGAGTTTTGAACTGAGTGTGATTATTTGGAAATGAAGATCAAGGACTTTTACGTGAATAACTGAGTTGAAGTTAAAACAGAAAAGTCAATAGGAAACAAAGTTTGGGCAGAATCTATCATTCAGTTCTAATGGATGGCACACAAGGAGAAGGGGTGATTTCAATTGAGAACTCTAACTTTTGTCTCAGGATAGTAACTGTAGATGCAAGTTTCTTCTCCTGTAATGACATTTCTTAAAATTCTGGGACCTGAATGGTCACAATCCTGCAACTCTGATAAAATTGACAAAAGTTCATGTTAATACTTTGCTTGTGAGCCACACTTTACCGCACACTTTAAGACACACCTTCTCTCAGAACTAACAATCGACTTATTAAACCAAGCAAGTTTAAACCTGTCGCACACTGTGACTAAGGTTTAATGTTCAGCTTCTCATATTGAAGATCCCTGTCTTTCCATTGGATGGCAATTGGCAATAGCATGCACCTATTTTGATATTTGTGATCACACCTTGTATCTCAGGCCATACGTGTGCCATTTGCACCATAGAATATCTTCTGTACTATTCCTTTTACCTAACCGTCTCAGTAAAGGCAGGTTTCGCATAGAAGAGCTACAGAGCCATGGATGCGAGGTTCGCAGCACTGAGGGACTTGATCAGTACAGAGCAAGTCGCTCTCATTCGCCTCAAGGATAAACTGAAGCTTTGTGAAGATGGTGTTGGTTTTGTTAATTTACTATTTATAGTCAGTCTTTACAAATTGGTAATGACAAGTAGGAAATTTTCATGAAAATATAGATATGGCAAGGCTATTTTGGGTCACTGTATTGGCTCTGGTGGGGTCTTCAGATTCTTGCTGATCAAAGGTTAGCCTTAGAAAAGTTGATCAGCTAAGCATTCCTAAACTTACTTTTTAAAGTTTACTGCTGATCCAAAGCACTCATGGTCTCTCTGGATGATACCAGGTGTATAACCTTGTGACATGCTGGGTAAGCACAGTGTCTCCTACACTCATGGCTCAGTCTGCCAGCTCTAATGGCCCTCTGGCTACTTCCTGTTGCGTCCATCAAATTTTTGTGACCATAATACTGTGCTTGACCTTCATATTAGTTCAGATCCCAACCCAGCAATAAATAAAGGCCTAGATCAACACCTGAATAAGAGTGGGATAAATATCACTGCTCATTCTCCACGTGTTTTGTGCCCTCACTGACCAAACACTTCACCTCCAAAGAGAAGGGTTGTGGGGAAAGCTTTATTAAGGATAAGGAAACCAATTAAAATTAAGGCTCCATGTAATAAAGGTTCAATTGTAACCCTCCAGCTTTCCATTTCCTTCATATAGCAGGAGACCCAGCAGGATAATGGCTGCTATTTCCTGTGAAAGGCTCACCAATCTGTTTCCCTGATAGGCGGAGGTTGTTTTTAGCACTGCCTGGGGGAAGGAGGGCTAAACAGATGGGACAGAACTCAGATATGCAAGGTTCCCCATCAAGACTTTGTCTCATCTATCTTAAGCATTCTGGTTTCAAAACAATTATCTTATAATTCATAGCCTGGGTAATTGAATTATTATTTTTCCTCCTTGTAACCCATTGCAGTCACATGAATATATCTGGGGACTTGATCCTGACCTGTGCTCACTTACATTCTTTCACACAGTCAGAATAAACCTTAGCCAGTGACTATTCCATCCTCGCTTCTCTGACACTATTGATCCCACGCTTAAATGTAACCATCCTGTCCTTCCCAGGATCTGCTATTGGATTCATTTTTAAGTCTCAGATAACAAAAACCTAATCCTGCTTCTGTGAGATGATGTTCACCTCGGTCTGACCCTTCCTGACTCCTCCTGTGTAGCATGCAGTACTGGGTATGTCAATTCTGTAGGAACTCAGTAGGAAAAGCGAGTCTTTGGAGTGGAACGGAATGCCTTTCTAGTTCATTTCAGCTATTTTAATGTTGAATGTCATTCTGCATGTTTTACCTGGAGTTTCTTAATTGCTCTGAAAACTAAGTCAATAATATGAACCTTATTCAGTGGTTTTTCAAGATGAAATGAACAAATGTCGACATGCCAGATGAATATAGATACTAGCTCTCAATCTCTTTCTGAGTTGGAGTCACCTCATATTCCTCTTTCCCATATTTCTCCCTCTTTTTCTGCCTTCTTTCCTTTCTTTCTTCCAGTGAAAGTAACTGAGAGCCAGGGCCTGTGCTATATTGTAATGAAAGAACTCTTAAGTAGTTCACAGTCTAGAGCTAGAGACAGAGGCACAAATCAATAACTTCATTCTGTAGAGGCCATAAAAAAGAAGGATGCACTAGCAAGGCTCAGTGTTCCTTCCCTACCAGCGGGGCAAGCTTCTTCTCCAAAACAGAAAGGATAGAATGGGTCTTTACGGGATAATATTGTGGTGTGGCACTGAGCACACCTTCAAAGAAACTTTGATTAACTTAAACTGTATATGAGTATTGCATGAAAGACCTATGCATTTCTGAGTCCCAGCAAACATCCTTCCAGATCCTTCCAGATTCTAAGCTACATGACTCTATGTTTTCTACTGTTTTCCTTGTAACCTTTGCTGAATAGCTGATCTGTCCATGAACATGCTTCAGTGTGCTGCTTCGGCCAATAAAAATTTCTCTACTGGCTACAAAGTTACTTTTTCCACGAGTAAAATCCTATACCCCATAGTGGTGATGGCAAACATTTAGAGACCGAGTGCCAGACTGTAACCACAAACCCACTTATTTATTGCAAAGTGCCAACCCTGCACTTAAACCTGAGTACTGATGTTTTAGTTGAGAAAAAGCAACTCTACATCGGCATTTTATAAGAAAATCACAATAACTCCCATGCTATAGTTTCGTTGCCCTGACCTTTGGTATCTGTAAAGGAAGAAAAATGTATGCATGGATATCAAATTATCTTTTAAATATTTGCATATCCCTCAACACGTGCCAGGTGATGCGGCCTGGCTCTTCGGGTCGTTCCCTCCCTTCCCGGCATCCTTCCTGGGCGGGTGAGGCTCCTGAGCGCTCCTGGCTCTGGTCAGAAGTGCTTACACTTCGGTTTCTCAGGCGACGAGCCGTGATGTGATGTACACATGGCCGCTGGTGTCTTAATTTCCCTTACAAGGGAAGTGCTTTCAATTCTTTGGAGGAAAGAGCCGCCTTTAGGGGAAAGATTGGTATGATTATTTGTGATTAATATCATACTTCCACTTGAGATTACAGGGTGAAGAAAAGAAAGATTGACTCATTCAGGAAGCTAGTAAAGGCTGGATGTGATTGTGCTAAATTGTAATAATTTTCCCAAGTGCTTTCACAGAAATCACAGTACAGTACTTGGCTACCACTGTGAGGAAAGTGGACCAAAAATTATCATTCCAAATTATAGGTGAGACCACGGCAGGTTCCCAGAGATGGAGTGGTTTTCCTAAGATCTCATAGGTGGCACATCACATAAGGACCACAAGATTACCTTTTCTAGGTCTGAATGTGCCGCCGCTGCTTTATTTAAAACCTTTGTGTTTTTCAGCTGAACTTTGCATGTCTATAATTCTGCATACCTACGTTTGGTTTAAGGTGGTTGAATTATTCAACTAACTTAGTCTTTACAAGACAACTATCAGATAATCTACTTTCAACTAGAGTTCGCTCTTCTCAGATTTATCCTCCCCAGAATTAGTTTCTTTACTTATAAACCACCAAAAATTAGCTTGGGTGAAAATATGCATTTGGAGGATAATATGCAAACTACTGAGATGATAATATAATTGAGTATTATCTTTATACAAAGTCATACTCCGGGTGCATGAAGTAGCTCTGTTTCAGAGGAAGCAGTCATGGAAAGATTGCTTTATGGTAGTATGCAGGGAAAACACCAGAAATACACTTGGTTCTCACGTCTGAGCGAGGGAAGGAGGATCGGTGCCTTCATCTGAATTATATGGAAAGTTGAGTGAGAAGGGACACCAGGGATGATAGGCTTCCACCAAGACAACTATATTCAAAAGTCATATATTTAAAAATTAATTCAGGTTTTATGAATAAAACAGTTCAGTTTAGTGTATCACTCTAAACTAAAACAGGTACTAATCAAAACTGAGGAAGTTAGTGGCAAAGAGGACCCCCAGTAGTATAAGCTGCAACCTAGGAAATAAATTCCCCCAAATGGCCTGTTAACTGTAGTGAGAATTTCAATTTCCAATGCCTTGTCCCCAGTGGTTTTGAGTGACTTGGTAGAATCCAGGTATCTGAATATTAATTCTCTAGGCCAGTGATGGCGAACCTTTTAGAGATGAGTGCCCAGACTGCAACCAGAAACCTACTATATTTATCGCAAAGTGCCAACACTGCAATTAAACCTGAACACTAAGGTTTTAGTTTAGAAAAAACAACTCATCTTTTGTCTTAAAAGAAAAATAACAGGTATGCCATAGGTTCACCACCACTGCCGTAGACCATTCTGTTAGAGGTGGTGTGAAGACCACACTTTGAGGATTTCTAGTACCTAGAATAGCCAAATTCAATGAGACAGAAGAAAGAATGGTGGTTGTGAGGGGGCGGGGGAGGGAAGAATGGGGAAATCACGTGCAAGGGTGCAGAATTTTAGTTTGGGCAGAGGAAAGCATTCTGGGAGTGGATGGTGGTGATGGTTGCACAAGGATATGACTGTTCTTAATGCTATTGAATTGTATATTTCAAAATGGCTTAAATGATAAATTTTATGTTATGTACTATTGCCACAATAAAAAAAAAAGAATTTGTATTGGAACCAGAGCCTATTCTTTAAAAGTATTGGTATCTTTGTTTTCTTACTAAGTCTTGATAAAGAAAACAGATATGTCTCTGCTTTAAAATGCCATAATTCGTGCTCCATTATGGATTAATCATGTACAGGAGTTCATCATCTCTTTACGACAGAGCAAAAGGATTGATAAAACTTCATTTCGGCTTTATCAAGAAGAGATAGATTTCTTGTGTATGCTTAATCTTACTAAATTAAAGGGAGTAACAGAGCTAGTCACTCAATCTTCATTCTAGTGATCGCTCTTCTGATTGCTTCTCTAAACTGGATTCATCTAATTTTGCTTTGTCTCCTTTATGCAATAAAAGTGTGTAGTGATACTCATGCTCTTTTCAGGACAGGGTGTGGGCCAGTGTGGGGAAGAGCCTGCACTGTGTCATTGCCATGGTAGATACACTGATTGAGAGAGATGGCAGCGGCGAAGGCCACAGCGGCGACGGAGATGGAGAGAAGGACCCTGCGGTAGTGGACTCCATTGCATCTCACCCAAGGGGTAAGGAATCACTTTTTCCCAGTCATTGACTGAGTAAACAAAATGAGAAAGTCATGATAAAATGAGATAGAAAGAGAGGAGTCACAGTGCCTTTGATGAAAGTGCTGAGAGCAGCCTTTTCCATGCTCTGGTTTGAATGATGGGAAGCCAGTATCAAATTGCATCTCAATTGTGTTTTCAGAATCGCTTGCAATGCTCATTTTTTTTTCTTTTGCCACATAAAAACCTTCTTGAAAGAAGAAGAGTATTTTCTTCTAAAAGGTCTGACAGAGTTTAATTTACTTTTACACATTCTCCCAAATTTTTATTAGAAAGACAAACAAGCATCTGTTCTTAACTCTTTGAAACTTTGAGATATACCAGGATGGTCTTCCTCATAGTTTCTGATCAGAGTGCAGTGTTGGCAAATACTTCTTGCCTTATTCTGAGCTGCACTTTTTATGAATTATCCCCTAAACGTGTGAATGACTTTGATTCTGAGGATTGTGTGCATCATTCCAAAAACATATCATAACACTGGATTTTCATGGATGCATGTGCATGCAAATATACACACTTGCATATGAGCAGGGGAATGTGTGCTTGTCTGTACAGAGATGAATGAGTGGATAGATACTCTCGAGCGGGTAGCAGGTTGGCTAACAAAAGTGACAAAGTTTTAATTGTACATGTATCCCCATAAATAGCTTTTATTTTTTCTTAAGAACCAATGGTGCTTACCTTTATATAATAGAAACTGCAATGCGAGTTCACATAACCTTTTCACAAGGTGTCTTGTGTTTGGAGAGAGGTTAAATCGTTGTTCTCTACATTCTTCTGAATTCTTTTCTTTTACTTTAAGAAAATGAGGCATAGAAAACTATGGATGTTTGTAAAATAAAATTTATGTTTCTCTAGTTTGTTTTCCTGATTTTTTATTACTCCCATTTTCATCAGGAGTTTAATTATATAAGACATCCATCTTTCTTCACTTGATTCACAATGGAACCCTTTCTAAATCATATTTGCAAATTATGACTCACCAAATTTATCTCATTGTAGGTGGCCCCTTTTCCTTTATTGTAAATTTACATAAGTGAAAAGTTTACACTACTGTTCTTATGTCCACATCTAATTGTTCTCACTGTATATGGTGATTTTCTTCCTTAATAATATCAGTTTTAATAGGTATTGCATCTAGTATAGTTCCATAACTTTGTGTGAATCAAAATGAAACCATGTCATAGCTGCCATAAAGAAATAGTATACTTCAGTTTTCTTTAATTGAACATATACGGTCTGTCAGCTATGAGCCAGACACCACTGTGCTCTGCAAAATGGAGTAAGTAAACAGAATCCAAAATGACATAACTCATTTTGTCGATTGATAGATTTGGAAGAAATATTTTTAAGCAGAAATAAAATAAATGCATATTGCTATAAGTTTGGTATTTATGCTTTCCAAACATCTTACTGAGAGAATAAAGTATAAAATATTTGCAATTACATATTTTATCTGTATCTTAGATTTAATAGGAAGGGTGTACCTGTATGATAAAAATTGTATTTTAAGAAGTTGAACTATTTGGTAGATAAGTCATCTCTAATATTAGATGCATCACTTTTATTTGAAATGTGTGGGCATAATCTAAAACAAACTGGAAGGTGCTGCACGTATAGAATTCACAGCTACATCAATGTTTCTGATGGTTAGAGCCAAACTACAACACATTACACTCCAGTTTTTAAGGTTTTTTTTATTCTTATTTTAACATCCATACATTTTTAATCTCTCATCCATTCTTCTTTGTGTTAATAGAAATTTTAAGAGATATCACTAAATATGTTTAATATGTTATATAAAATTATATAGTAAATAGTGCTAAATAATTTCAAAGTTAAAAGCATTGAAAGACATAGTAGCTGCATACAGAGTATGTTCTGAGGAGCCTATTAGTACATACAAGAAAATGCCCAGCAGTGCGTGGTGGTTCACACCTTTGACCCCAGCACTGGGGCAGCTGAAGCAGGAGGATCACTGGAAGTTCAAGGTCAGTCGGGGCTACAGCGTGAGTTCAGGTTCAGCCTGGACTCTATATAGTGAGACCCTGTCTCAAAAAAAAAAAAAAAAGCCAAAAAATAAAAGAAAATGCCTAACATAAATGCTTTATAAATGAGTCTGTACTCAAGTATATTTAAGTATAGATGCTGCCACACAGCTAGAGTGTGGTTGATGGTTCAATTAATTAGTTAATAAAATATTTTATTGTTTAATAATGTATAGTCTTCTTATATTATGTGGAAAAAAACACTTAAGTTTCTACCCTGACTTTTGTCAATGCAACAGTGTAATAAAGAAATATAATAAATGGTTTTGGAACTAATAGAAAACAGATGAATAAAGTAAAGCCACATATTTACTTTTTCTGCATACCAAACCATGCGCTTATTTTCTTTATCCTTTTGACAAGATCCTCTTCTAGCTACTTACTTCTTTACTTTCGGGCTTACTATCCATTTACTTTCATAGCTTTTTTCCTTCCCATCTGACACCACAAAGTGCCCCAGACTCCTCTTGCATTTTTGCTGCCCCATCCCCAGATTCAGCCCATTTCCAAGGAGTCTTGGTTGCTTTAACTGGAAAATAGCATTTAGAAGCTAACATCTGGGCAGGTAGAAATATTCTGATGGTCCTTTGTAACAATAGATATTTTAACTACCAGTATCTAGACTCACCCTGCTGATTGCCGTCTTCTCAGCCTTAAATACTGTCAATGATTTCTTGCTACTTTGAATGAAAAAATACAAGATTGTAATTTCTACTCATCTTGAAAATTGAGTTGTTTTATAATAAAATATATTTCTTCAATAACTTCCTATTTATCCCCTCCCCTAGCTATAGTAGAAAACCAAATTCATTGTTTTTCATTTGTACAATTAATAAATGAATTTGCTGAGTGAGTGATTGGAAATCAACTACTACTTATTACGATGTATGATGTGATGGATACTATTAGACATTTTTGCAACTTCTGGTGGTAGTTAATCTTTTCTTGTTGTATCACTTTTTCTTGATTGAAGTTCTGCAAATATTTTTAATTAATTTCTGGAGTCATATTCTGTTACATATAGTTTTGATTATTGTCCTTTACTTAGATTATTGTCCTTTTGATTATTGTCCTTTATTTAGAAATCTCATAGAGTTTATTAAACTTGCATTCGATTTTCTTTCTTCACAGCTCCCCTTTACTTTTCTATTTCACCTATAATTTGTGTTTGTTTTGCTGGTGTTACTTTAACATGTTTAAACAGGTGGTTTTCTGAATTATCACTTTGTTTATCCATTGTCTTTTATTCCTCTACATCCTGCAGCTATTTCTCTTTTCAGGTTGTGGGGTTTTCTTTTTACAGTGTGTTAATTTAACAATATTTTGAATTTGTAGTTTGGATGGATTTTGGCTTGTTTGTTTGAGAACCAAAGTTTGATGTATCTTCTGCTCACTGTATAAATTTCTTTTAATGATGAATATGAATAGTGCCAAAAGAAGTAAAATTTTCTCTACTGTTTAAGTATAAGTAATAGAATAGCTGTTCCAGACATATACAGCATATATGTGTGTGCTTAAAAAACGTACATTGCTATTTTATTTTCAGCACACATAAACACATTTATAGGCACCTGCTGTGTGCTTAGCACCCCATGCCTTTAATTTTATGATAAAACTGAAGACTCAAGGGTTAAATCAGTGAATATAAAAAACTTAGATTTTGATGTGACCTAAAAGATAAGGTAATTAAACTTCCTAAACTATGTTAAGAAGCTTACCTGTAATAACCCTGCCATTTTTTACCTATCTTATGAGGTACATCTCCAGTTACATAATTAGTTTTATTTTCTAGTGTAATGCACTCCAGACATTGATTAAACCTAACTTACATATAAAAACAACTATCACGTCCTCTTAAAGTGTCACCTTTGGGGGCATTTTCCAAGGGAATAAGCTCAAACACACTCAGTAATAGTTGCTTTTTCAGAATTTTTCTTCATTTGCTTGGGCCATCCTCAGATCCAAGCATGATCCTGATGCTTTCTGATAACTACAGAGCTACACAGGAGGTCCACCTCCCTAGTTTTAGATGCTGCTAACATCAGTGATATCTAAACTCAACATTAGCTTTTTGGACTCCCGCATTTTCCTAGTAATTTCATTGTTATCCATAAACCTTGCTAAATTTGACCTATCCTTCATACTACTTGAGATTCAAGCAACATTTAAGCACTACTATATGCTACACATTGTGAAATATTAGTGGCACAAGGAGATTAAGACAGCATAACTCAGTTCTACTGAAGAGATGGATGTCTAAGCTCATGAGTACAGTATAAAACACTTTTGAGTACACTCTAATAAATACTAGTTTCTTTCATCCATCATGTCTCCTGTCCCACTTAAGTCTGTTTTATTCACGTCTTATACACATTTCCTGTTCATTCATAGAAGTGATAGATAAAAATGATGAGAAAACAGAGCTAAATACAGGTCCTTGGGGCACAACACTAAAAAGAACCACAGGTATTCAGATACACTTGTTAATCCCTGCCCTTTGGAGATGTGTGTTCAACCGGCTGTATATTCAGCCGCTGATGCTATTACATGGCTGTATTTCTCCATCTTTCACAAGTATTTCATGCTAGGCCCTGGAAAAGGCCAAATACCATGCACCACTGAGTTCTTTCTCCTAATCTGTCCAGCTGTAAGCTGTGTCAGAAAGGAGATGAAGTTCCTGTGACACGATTTTCATTAATGACCCCATGCTGGCTTCACATCATCACGCCTTCCTCTTTCAAAGGAGGTAAATATGTATGCAGATCACAGAATACATTCACTTATCCCTGCTTAGAATTCAAGTTCCTTAGTACTCATATCCTTTCCTGCTTCATAATTCCCTTTGAACCAGCAAAGTACATTCCACATTTCCCCCTGGGATCTGAGAATTCACTTTACTTATATCTCTGGCTGCCTCCACTTAACTTCTCTGACAACTGTCAGAGATTTGCCAATAATTTATCCACAAATATCAACAGTTTACTAACATCTAAGCTCCATCAGCTAAAAAGTGCATCCCAACTTCCAAACAAGAACCAATTCTAGGTTTATCACTCCTCTGCTCCATATTTTGTCTTTCCCTGACAAGAACAGCTAGCTACCTAACACACTTGCAATAGTTAAACAATAGATCAATAAATTCATGCTAGTGTATATAGTTCAGGCATTAAATCTAATGGAAGAGATGTGCTAAATTTGTTTTACTTTGAAAAGAAAGAGGAAGCATCTTCCTTTCCTCAGTAGGCAGGCGTTGAGCATCCACCCTGTGCAGGCACCATCCTCATGGTAATCAGCCCTAGTCAGGCTCTCACAGTCTGGTGAGTGAGCAAGTTGTATTTGGAAAAAGAGGTTCAGTAAGATATCCTCAAAGGCAACATTTACAAGATAAAGGACTTAGGAAAGGAAATATACATTTGGGAGGCACTTGCAAATAGGTTAAACTGGATACAATGTAAAGAAAAAGAATAGGCAAATATGAACAAATTCCATAATAAAGAGCTTGAGGCCATGCGGATTGTCCTCAGCAGAAGTGTAGGAAGTATCAGGGGATGAAAATCATTTGCAATTTGAATATCAAACAGAGGTATCAGGAGAGTAGTAATAGTCAACTTCACTGCTCACACTTAAAAGTGCTCCCATTTGTGTGACAATCATTTGCCGAGCTCCACCACCTTCTTCCTTTCCCCTCAAGAAGAGCTTGTGGGGGAAGTTCTCTTTTGATCCCCATTTTAATGATGAGGTTTTAAATAATTTGTCAAAAATCACAAAGCTGGTGGACTTCTGAACAAGTATTCCATTCCAGACAGAGAGTTTTCTGTTTGAATAGCAAACAGAATCTGGGATTGTTAGAATACTTGTAAGAAAAAGAAATGCTTAAATTTCAAGAACAGTATTGCATATGGATTGATTTGCCTTTATGTTTGCCCTTGGTGTCAGAACTGTTTCTCAAGTGGTGATATCTCATGCTTCGCTTGCTTGCTACGCTTTCTCATTATTTTATAAGCCCTTAAATTCTTTTACTCCTGCTGCCTTTCATGGTGCCTCACCATCTGCTACCTTGCCTGCTACACCCTTCATGCTCAGCACAGTGAGCTTTGGAGGATTCTGGAAACTCTGGAAAAGCACTAGTAGTGCTTTTCGTTACTAGGCCTTCAGAGAATGCCCCTCTCCACTTTCCACGGGCTCAAACTTCACATCCTCTAGCACCTTCTCTGATTTGGCTTTATGGAACCAGTGTAGTTACTGCGACTCCTCACTGCAAATAGTCCTGTACTCTGTGCTTAATCCTCTGAGTCGCCGTCTTGAAATTCCTGATGATTTTATTCTTGTATGTGTGTTCTGCCAGTGAGGTCTGATAGGATAATGGTGCTGGTGCTGAGAAATAGATTTACTCACACACAGTCTGACCTCTCCCTTCCTCTGGGGAATCCAACATTGTCCAGTGTCCCGCTCTCATTCCAGCCAATGGGCTTCTTGCTCCTACCTGCCAGGGGGACTCAGTGTGGGTCATGGAGGGTCAGAGTCAGACTGAGAACCTTTGAGACTCTGAAGGTGCCTGTCCCCATACCCAAGGAGTGTGGCATGAAGAAGCAGGTTAAAACCACCAACTACCATGACAGGTCGCCCAGGACAACACTGATCAAGAAAAAAAAAAAAAAAAAAGCTTGTTTACTGCTTCTTGAATAGGACCCTGTTATGGTTTGTGTCTAGTTGTCCCCCCAAAGCCTCATGTGGTAAGAGATAGCTGGATCTAGAGTGTGTGATTACTAAATTGATCCACTGATCAGTTTGGCATGGTTCTTCTGGGATCAAGGACATGAAACTAAAATTAAGGGTGGGAGTGCCACCCGCCCTAAGGGCAGGTAGCCTAGATAAAAGATACAGGAAGAAGCTAACTAGCTGCTTGTTTGCATTGCTTATTTGCATACATTCCTTGCATTTCCTCACTTTACTTTGCTGCCGGTTATGCCGGTCCTCCCTGCCTCTGCCATGCTGCCCTGCCTCGGACCCAGCGGACTATAGACTGAAACCCCGCAGACTGTGAGCTAATAAACCTTTCTTCGCCTAACTTTGGGTGTCGAGTATTCTGTCCCAACAACGAGAGAAAAGTAACTGAAACAGACCCCCTGTCTTTATTGTTCAATGGTTTCTGCCAACTCAGTGGTCACCCCTTCTGCAGGGCAGGCAAGTACAAGTGCACACCAGCATCCTGGAAGGTAATAAGAATGAATCTCAGAAGTAGCTGGAAACTAGAGTAACCTAAGGGGAGTCCATCCCTTCAAAAGAGGCTACCACTCCAGCTGCAGCCCTTCCTTTCCACGGGAGAATAAACATAAAGTTATCATCTGGGCTGCATTTTCAAGTAAACCTAAATTTTTATATAAAAGATATTAACTTTTTAAAAGTTAAAAAATGAAAACATTATGAAGGCCACATAAAATACATTTGCAGGCCAAATGTGGCCAGCTTATGGGTCATCCCTTTGAAACCTCTGCATCTTCGACACATGCTTCTGGTTTAAATGTTATCTCCTCCACTAGACTTTGATTTCTAAGAAAATATGCCAAGTTTGTAATGTGTTCTTCAACCTCCGGAGCATAATATAATTCTTGGCAAATGACAGAGGCATAATATTGTGGACTAAAGACCTACTCACTGTGATCTACAACTGCTAACACCAGAAATGCTTAAGCTATTTACCCTGAACTTACTAAGTGACTCAATATATGTGCACATTTATCCATACATGCAAAAAGATACTAATATCCTCAGAACTTACCCTTAACATTGGATCATTATTTTAGTGGTTTTACAGTGTACAAGTTTCTTTCATAAAATAAAGATTGAGGTACAATGCATCATTTTCTTCAAAGGACTTAAATATTAATATTCCTGAATTCCATGAATTTTTAAAATTTTATGTGAAAAGAAACATCAATGAAATAGCCTTTTAAAACTTAATAGTGTTATTAAAACAAATTTTAAGTATATTTGTAATTTAAAAAGTTTTAAATAATCAAGGATAGCATGTATATGTTTATTATAAATTTAGAATTCAAGCGTCTATACATTATGACATTTTGAAATGAGTAGTCTTACCAGAAAACTACTATTGTGTCCCTTAAAAACTGTGTAATTGAGCCAAGTGCGGTGGTGTACAGCTGTAACCCCAGGACTCTGGGACACCGAGGTAGGATTGCCAAATTCAAACCCAGCCTGGGCAACATAGTGATTTAGAAAGATGCTGTCTCAAATTAAAGAATAAAAGAAAAGAGGGCTGATGGGTGTAGTTCAATAGTACAATAGTTGCCTAGCATACTTGAGGCTCTGGGTTCAGTCCCTGGTATTGCTAAAATGAAAGAAAGAAAGAAAGAAAGAAAGAAAGAAAGAAAGAAAGAAAGAAAGAAAGAAAGAAAGAAAGAAAGAAAGAGAAAGAAAGAAAGAAAGAAAGAAAGAAAGAAAGAAAGAAAGAAAGAAAGAAAGAAAGAAAGAAAAGAGAAAGAAAGAAAGAAAGAAAAGAGAAAGAAAGAAAGAAAGAAAGAAAGAAAGAAAGAAAGAAAGAAAGAAAGAAAAGAAAGAAAGAGAAAGAGAAAGAAAGAGAGAGAAAGAAAAAGGAAGGAAGGGAAAAGAAAAAAAGAAAGAAAGAAAGAAAAAAAGAAAAGAAAGAAAGAGAAAGAAAGAGAGAGAAAGAAAAAGGAAGGAAGGGAAAAGAACAAAAGAAATGTTTAAAATGAACTGGGGATATATCTTAGTGAGTCCTGGGTAGGCTCCTATAACACTAGATTTTTAAAAACCCTGTATAATTAATTATGATATAACAGGGCAACATGGGACTCAGAGGCAGGATACTTGGCAAATTCACCATTTGGTACTTAGTTTGTTACATGACCTCTGCCAAGTCATTTAATTTCTCCGAGGGTCTGGGGATTTAGCTCCTTCTTAGAGAGCTTGCCTAGCAAGTGCAAGAGCCTGAGTTCAATCCCCAGCATCCCCACCCCCCCACCCCATTCTCTGAGCTTCAGTTTCTTTTTCAGCAAACTAAAGATCATCTAAAATTTTCAGTATTCCACATCTAAAGTTTTGTAATGGTAAAGGAGATGCCACATTTTGAAAAAGCATTAAATATATTTCATTTGTTTACCATCTATCTGCCAGGCACTATTTTAGACAGTGAGTATGAATCACTGAACAAAGCAGACAAAACACTTGCTGTAGCTTTTATTTTAGTAACAGAAAGAGATCAAAAAACAAACAACAGGAGCATTACACAATATGTTAATAGTGACAGGTGCTTTGAGAGAAATAAGAGGCTTTTGGGATGGTATAGATCGGGATTGCAGTTTAGTGACGTAGTCAGTGTAGGCTTAGTTGGAAGTTTGTGTCTAAGCAAAGACACCAGGAGGGGAGGAAGTGAGCCATGTGCTTATCTGGGGTGGGGAGAAATAGGCAATACGGAATAGCTGTATATATGTGTGCCTGCCATATCCGGCAAATAGTAAGGAAGCCAATTTACTACCAACAAAGAAAATAAAGGAAAGAGAAAAATGATGATATTAAAGAGGTAACTTTAAGGGACAGATCATATAGACCTTGGTAATGACTTTGGCTTTTACTCTGAGAAAATTGGAGGGCAATTGGAGGGCTTTGAACAAAGGATCAGCCTCAATTGTAGATATTAACACTGAGCTTACCGCGTTGAGATTAGACTCTAGATGGAGAGTTAAAACCAGGCACAGACCAGTTAGAGAGCTGATGTAACTGAATACACGCGACACGGGGAGCTTGGCCTAAGAACATGAGAGTGGAAGGTGTAGAAATACTATTGAGATTCTGTGACTATTTGAGGGAGTTTTCAAGAAAGTTTTCTGATGGTTTGATGGGAGAGTGAGAGAAAAGGAGTCAAGAAAAACTCAGTATTTTGTGGCTAGACCAAGTGGAAGGATGAGATGGCTATTTCAGTTGAGGAAGACTCTGGATAGAGCAGATCTTGTGAAGAGCAATATATGAATTCATTTGGAACATGTTAGGTTTGGCCTGGAGTTATCAAGTACGTAGTTAGATGTAAGAATCAGGAATTCCAAAATATGTTTGGGATAAAGATATTAATTTGATACTCGTTAACAAATAAAGGTGCATAAAACCAGAAGGCTGAATAATATCAACAAGGGATTGAACATACATAAAGACAGTAAATAACCTCTAGATTATAGTTGAGGGCATTTCACTGTAAATAGGGCAGAGAGGAGTGGTAGAACCAGCAACAGTTTGCATAAAGAACAACCAATGAGGTAGGAGAATAACAAGAGAAATGACATCCTGGAAGCAGAGTTAGCTATATCAACTAAAGTGAAACTGAGCAATGACTTTGTGGAAGTGTCCAGTGACATCGGCATTACTAAGTGGGGAGGGATTAAAACCCCAGTGGGGCATGTTCAGGCAAGATAAAGGAAAAGAATCGAAGGCTGCAAATGTGGACAATTCATTTTGGGGAGTTTGAGAAAAAGAAGAGAAATAGGGGAGAAGCTGGAGAGCAAAGTAGGGTCAAGACAGGTTTTATATAAGGAGATAACATATTTGTTGCTGATGAATATACAGTTTTTAGAAAAGGAAATATTGATAATGTGGGAGGAAAGGGAGAGAATGGCAGAAGTGATACACCTACCTAGGTAAGAGGGGAGATTTGATACACAGGGTGAGGAAGTGGCCTGAGCTAGAAGACACACAGGCCGCACTCAGACATTTAAGAGAAGCAAGGGCATAAAGAGAAGATGCCGGCAGATGGGCATGTTAGCCAGTAACTATATTCCAAATTAACGTTGTTACGGGGTTCTGGATTGTTGACCCCTTCTCTGGAATTAAATTCCAGGTCCTTCCCGCCTCGAACAAAGAGTTGAATGAAACAAGCCAAACGCAGTGGCAAAGTTTTTTAAAAGGCAAAATGGGAATTGGGAGACATTGGCTCTGTAGAGTGAGTTTTGGGCCAAACAAAGAAAAAGTTAAAAAAAAAAAAAAAAGGAAAAAAGAAAGTGACGATACATACCATGTCAGAGAGATGTAGTATGGATATCATGAAAAGATATGGCAGCTCTGTGTATCTCTTTAATGGGTCTCTTTATGCTTTCTAAATCTCCAGAAAACCCGTGAGAACTTCTACTCCCGTGGGAATTTTTACGTTTGGGTTCTGAGCAGTGCTGTTAGAATTTCGCACCTCAGTCTGACACCAGGTCTAGGCCATTCTGGAGAGAAGTCGCTGTCTGTTTGGGATTTTGATTAACAGGTCATGCCTACTTTCCCAGGCAGCTTTAGCCATGCCTGTCTCCTATCTCAGGCAGGTGCAGGATAGCATGTAGAATTTTGATGATTTCAAATATTCTGCATGGAAACCAACATTTGCCAATTGTTTATTGTGCTAAAAACTGTTTTGGAAAATACCTCCTGTGTTAACTCACTGAATGCTCACAGGACTCATAAGAGTAACACACAATTAATAGACGAAGAAATAGCATGGAGGTATCCGCGCGCTGTCCCCCCTAGTCCCACGGCAGGCCAGTTCCCAGCCTGGCAGCCAGGCACCAGAGCCTGCTCTCCTGACCACTGCGCTGCACAACCGTCTCTGCCCTGGGAGAAGAGCATTTCTAATCCTGCTCTGTACAGATCATTTTTGTTATCACCTTTTAACAGCATGTTAAATTTTACCAGGTGCTAATTTATAATATGATATGATAATTTCATGAAAATCAATCCCACAGGTATGATGGGAACATATGTTAAATGCTTAAATTCCAAAAGATATATTGCAGTAAAAGACACACCGCCATAAATCCCTGTCCAAATACTCCGCCTCGCTTCAAACGCACTTACCCTTCATTCTTTCTGCTTTCTGACACAGTTCTGGACATCCTCTTCCGTGAGTTTCTTTAGTAATGTTATTCTTGCTGCCTCAATGTCAGGGACAGATTCAAAATGTTAACCTTTTGTGGTCCTTTTGACTGTGGGAAAGAGGCAGGAGTCACTGAATAAGGCGGGTGACGGTACCCGGTAATGTTTGTACAAGTCGTCTTGTTGGACAGCACGCAGCAGTAACACTCACTGTACGTTCGACCTCACCTTGCACACTCACCAAAGAGGATTTCCAGAACTGCTTCAGAAAGTGACAAGATGTATGAGCTAACTGTTCAAAGCAAAACGGATGTATCTTTCACTGTAATAATTTTTGAGGGGTTTTAAATTTTATTTTTAATTTTATTAATAAATGTTTGCAGTACATAATTACATTCTTCTTGAGATGGTACATGTACACATTTTAATAAGTATTTTTAAATGTAAACATTCACTGTATATTGTGATCACTGCTTCTAAATCTTAACGTTTACTATAGAATCGTATGTGGAAATTAAGATTCGTAATTACACTTGAGGAATTACATTGCTATCTCAGAAATTCGGTGGTTCTCACGCCCACAGAGAAATTGGAATAACCAGAAAAAAAGGAAATGATATCTCCGCTCAGGGGACTTTGGGCCATATCATTATTGAATGAAGAGCCTGAGAAATGTACTGTTAATGTGTTTGGTTGCATGCCTACTTATTCAACATTTATAAGTTAAATCGATATTCATGAGGCTCCATTGTATCCATAAGAAGAAATTGGTGCACTCTATTCCCCTAGCTTTGAACATTACTAGAAAAGTATAGCACTCTCCTTATTCACTGGAGTGTGGAAATATAATGCCTTGTCTCTCTGGTTGCTTGTATTCTAATTCCTTCAAGGCAGTACCCATTTCTTGTCTTTTCTCATCCTTAGATGCTGCACAATATTTCAATGACAAGAGCTCTCTAGTGCAGACATATTGGTGTTTTCAGATTATTGAATGACCTGTGACCTATGTAGCCATTCTTAACAACCTGGCCTATTTACAGACCAGGGTTCTGAGGTTATAGTTTATGTAACGCCAAGAGGCAGAATAAGCCCAATGAATCTGAGTCTCTACATCCAGCATAAGCTGAATTCCAAACTTTTGTGCTACAGCAAATTCAGAGCTTGTTTGATGAATGCATCTAGTTCCTGGAAACTGTCTTAGCAGAATTTACTGAAAGCTTTCAACTTTTTGCTACGAGAAATTTAACCAGGATATCAGTTGATGTGTTTCCTTAGCTATTTATCTAGAACAAGACTGGGAAGTTTTATGACACTGTGTTCTCAGGCTGGCAGGGTTTAAACAAACACGGTTTCCATGACATGAGAAAAGGGTTCCTTTGTTCTTTTCATAGCAGTTTGTCTTGGACTGAGCAGTACTCTTATTTCTAATACATCTGGAAGTTGCCAAGAGCAGTCACTTACCCCAGTGAACACTACAGTGAGTAGATTTTTAAGACACCTTTGTCCTTCGTATAAATATTTTGTGACCTTTAAGGCTGCTGTGTGGTAGAGACAGAGGAGGGTGCCGCATTCGTGTGCTACCACCCTCCCAGGGTTACCATGAACCTTGCTTCTGTCTACTCTGCCTCATACCCCTTGTTTCTAGATTTGGCCTTGTGTCTTGGTTGTGGCTCTATTCATATATACTTCGTAGCATCCTGTTTCTCTCCCCACCTCTGCCTGCCTCCATTCCTTTACTCTGGCCCATACCAAGTTTTCCACTGGTTTTTTTTCCCAAGGCTGCAGGCTTAACTTTTACTTTTGTTTCCTTCCTACTATCTTTGAGTCCTTAAACTATTTTAGTCACTTCCAACAGCCCTTTTTTTTCACTCCCTCTGATCTGTTTATATATTTGTTTATGGGGACTTGGTGTGGCCAAAGCAGGCATCTTTGTTGGACTCTATTTGTGGCTGCTTACTATCTCCAGTCCACGCAGCCTTCTCTCCAATTTCGCACTGGACATGGACTGTCTGACCTTCCAGCTTTTACTCTACCAAACTTGTTTTGTGACTTTCTCAACTTTTATATTACTTACTATACTCTCTTAAATTACAAGAATTACTTTACACTTCGTGTCTTCCCATCTATATTTTTAAGGTACTTGAGGGCAGTGGTCATGAGTTATATAATGTAGTATTGTTCTGAGGACCTCATTTATAAGCAATCCATTTGTTCCGTGAGTGAATACATTTCTCATGATGGCAGTGAAAAACGAGAGGGGACTGCTATGGTTTAAATCTCGAGCGCACTCTAAAGGGTTATACATGAAAGTCTTGATCTCCAAAGGGCCCAGGGTGGCACTGTTGAGAGCCGAGGGGACCTTTTGGAGGAGGGGCCCAGCGGGAGGTTTATGGGTTACTGAGGGTGTGGAGACCTTGTCGGGTACTGTGGGACCTGGCATTTTCCCGTCCTTCTGCTTCCTGACCATGAGCGAGCGGGTGACCCCCGAGCACTCCCCAGTAGGGCTCCAGGGCAGCAGGTTTGCAGTCTCAGGCTGGAAGTTCTAAAACTGTGAGCCAAAATACACCTTTTTTCTTTATAAGTTATTTATATCAAGTAATTTACTTTAGTGTATGGGAGAAAGCTGACTAATACAGTGAATAATATGGAAGACAGTTAGCATTTATTAAGGTAAGATAAATACAAATTGAGTTTTTCATCCTAGATCAAAAACAGGTCCAGAAGACAGGAAGGAGAACATGCTGAGTGGCCAGGTGAAGGTCTGAGGCAGCCAAGCCTTAGCACCTGCACGGGGGCCTGTCTTTTTTGTCCCTTCCTCCTCGTCTGTTGCCTGGGATTAACCTAGTTCCTGTGCGCCATATGCCTGGGATTTGTCTGGGCACTGAGAGCCTTCCGTGTGGCGGCGTCTCGGGCTGTGGCACAAGTTGATCACATGTACTCTCTGGACGTTCGGCTTTAAAGTACCTGCAGAGGAAACCTTATCAGCAGTTGGCCCTCCACTGCACGTTGATGATGTTAACAGTGATGTCCATAGTCTAAATTTGTACCGCAAGACCAATATGTTGCTCCAAGGGGCACCTTATAGCCCTATCTTGGCATGTATTGGGCATAGGTGCTTCAACGTTGACAAGAATTTTATGACCAGGGAAGTTTGTGTCTCTCTGCCCCATCCACAGGTCTGAACTCATTATCATTTCTGTGATAGCTGCTGTTTGGGCAAAAGAGAAAAACTCTCCTGCTGAGAATCTAGTCTTCTTTCACCTCAAGCCTTTGGGAATTTAGGAATTATTCTTTTAGGCCAGTGGTGGCAAATATATGGCATGAGTGTTATTTTTTTTTTTTAAGATGGAAGATGTTAATTTATGAGCTGTTTTTTTCCTAAACTAAAGCCTCAATATTCAGGTTTAATTGCAGTGTTGCCGCTTGTGATAACAAAAATAACCGTGGCCACAAGCTCTTGTGAAGTTAATTATGTTAAATGAGGAAAGAAGATCAAACACCTGAGAAGAATATGGCTCAGAAATTGGAGAGAAGGCGTTATGCGTCACTACAGTTGGTTGCTATTTGGCTCCTTTATTTATCTGTTGAGCTCAGAGGATGTGAGTGTCCTGTACAGGAAATAGATGGTGTGCGGAGGAGGAGGGGGGCGCCCGGCAGTCATTCTTTGCATCCTTTAGCAAGCTTCTCTGGATGCTTTAGAGAAGCCAGTGAAGGGCCGGAAAACAGAGCTCTGCTTGGACAGCGTCCAACCTCCTTTACAAAGCGCAGGAAAAGCTCGGCTAAGCCGCATGCATCTTGTGCTTGCCTGAGGAAAGACTCTGCCTGCTGGTCTCGGGGTTAAGGAGTCTCAGCCAGTTTTTATAGAGGCACTAAAACATTCTGTTCATATTTCCTTCTCGCACTGAGAGGAACCCAGGGAGAGAATCACGTTTAAGTGCCTGTGAGGCCAATGAGCTGTGTAAGAGGTGCTGGTGCAGGGACAGTATTGCGATGTGTGTGCTTTTAGCTGCCCTTCTTCTTCCTAGGTATATATAATGTGTGTGTGCACACACACACATACATAAAATCTTAATTGAAACTTGAAGAAACTAAACACAGAAGAGCGGGTGCATGTCTGTTTCAGGATTTCTTTTACCAGATAATGCCAAATCAATGCCATTTTCATCCTTAACCAGAAAACAGCTTTATCTGGAAGATAAAACAAACACCATGTAAAATGGTGGTGTATGGGAGGACACAAATGTGAGGGACAAGTAACAGCACTCCCAAGACTGCTAGGAGCTGGAGCATTTTCTTTCCCCAAAAACATTTTTAAAGAGAATACTAAACCATTTTCTGTTCCTTAGCAAAAATGATTTAGAATGTTCACTGGAGCAAAAAGACCATTTATGAATGGACCTCAGCCTTTCTTTGGCCTGTCATATCCCACTGTGTTTATTTCAAAATATGAATGCGTATTGCCTGAGAAGAAAATCCTTAGTCACTGCAATTTGCATTTTGTGCAATTTTCCTTTATCTGGCGAATTTATTTAATTGTTTCTTTTGAGAAAATATGTACCGTACCTTTAGCTTTGTTATTTATGCTTCTCTATAGGAGGCTGACTACTGTCTTAACTTTACTGCTATCCTGAAGACTTTACCTTGCTCCCTGTGGGTGGGGGGAATCAACTTCAGGGGTAAAAGATTTATTTTGCCTCATGATTTTAGGGTCTCAGTCCATGGTCACTTGGCCATGTTGTTTCTGAGTCTTCTCTGGGGAGCAGAACATCACGGCAGGGAGTACATGAGGGGTGAAGCTGATTGCCCTGTGGCAGCCAGGAAGCAGAAAGAGAGTTTGTGACAGGGACAAGAACGTCCCCCCTGACATATTTCCTCTAGATAGGCCCCACCACCTTTCAACAAACTGTTATATGAACTCGTCAGTGGATTAATCCACTAATATAGTTGGAGCCTTTGCAATCCCATCACCTTCTGAAAGCCCCACCTCTAAACACTGCTGCACTAAGGACCGAGCCTTCCACACACAAGATTATGAGGGACATTTGAGATCCAAATCATAGCATGCATATTACATGAAATGTTCTTATCCATAGTGAGTATTTCCCTATATTATCATTTTCCTTAAGATACATATATATGGATATACAGATATATCTATACAGATATATGCTAAAATATTGCTAATACCAAAGAATCACTACCTCTAAGGTTTAGAATTTCAGTGTGTATTCTTTTGTCCAGGTTTTCACCCCTATTCTAATTGGACTAGAAGTCAATCTCTCTCTTTCTGTCTGTTTCTGTCTGTGTTTTTCTCTGTCTCTGTCTCTGTCTCTGTCTCTGTCTCTCTCTTTCTCTCTCTCTGTCTCTTCTCGGTCTCTCTCCACACCCTCCCTTTTGTTACCTAGTTGCAATTTGTGATAAAGAATCAACTGGCTAAAGGATGTGATGAGAGTTTAGTGAGGAAATTACCTTTGTGTGAATAAGAAAGTATACGACGTTTCCTTTTTCAAAAACCTTCCAGAAAAAGCAACCGCTGTATTTAAATTGTCATCTAATATCATTCAAGAGGAAAAAGCTAATAACCGAGTTAATTTTCTGTTTTCAAATTAGAGAGTCACCTCATGGCCACGTTACTGCCCTCCTGACACAGGACAGTGTGGTGCTAGCAGCTTGAACCACAGATAGGTGCGGTTTGGGCGCAACAAGAAGGTAGGACATAATGAAAATCAGTTGCCTGAGTAGGGTGAGGGACAAGGCAGTTCTGTGCAGCCTGATGGAGCAGCGCCACCTACTGCACAAAAACTTTATTTTATGCTCGGAATTCAGCAGGCCTTGATCTCTGCAGAGCCAAGCACAAAACAAAGTTGGTTTGCAATCTGCTATTTTTTGACATCTAAATCTGTGTCAATTTATTGGAATTTTTCTTCTAATATTTTCCTCTGTGTGTATCAATCTTCTATTTCATACTGACAACAATTACAGAGAGAGAGAAGACAGAGAAATAAAAGAATGCAGAATGCAGACGTGAAAAATATATGATATTCCTTGTTGGTATCTACTGATGTCATTTATATGAAAATAAATGATGTACCTCTATTTTCCATTTTACATAAATCAGTGACAAAAGAATTAATAATTAACCAATGCTTATTTATATTAAACCACTGGGCATATTAATCACAGACTACACCTAAGGATCTCCTGTATTAAATGATTACAGATTTAATAGGCCTTCACTTAATACTTCTCTCTCCCCTGTTTTTTATTTCTGTAATAACACTTAAATCTAAAATGTTTTAAAAATAATACCCCTAATGTTTCTAATGCACATTATAGCATCACACAAGCATTTGCATAGTATGTTAATAAAAGCATGTCTTTTTATTCAGTTAGATCCTCCATTATACAGTCTACCATTCTGGTTTATTTCATCTAGTATATTGTGCCACCACATATAATAATTAAGGGACAGTAGACATGGTACGACAGTGATTATGGTTATTTTTATTGTTCCCTATAGCTCTTTCAAGGTCTTAACTGGTTGTCAACTACTCAAATCACTCATGATGATGCTTACACTTTGTGCTACGAAGATCATATCATTTCAAATCCAGCGTCATAATTAATTTTGTCATATACACTCACTCATATTAAATCATATTTGTCACCGACTGTTAATTTATTTATATATTAATGCAATGTCACACACCCCAGCATTCATATTTGACATTTGTCAGGGCTTTGCTATCCCAATAAACTGAAAGAGAATATAACCTGTTTTTGTGTAATATGCCAAAGTCATAATTATATAGAGTGCTACCTTGGTTCTTAAACATAGTTCTTTCCAGGTTTCTGGTCGCAAACTGAATTGGACGGGAACCAAATCAAATTCAATGGTTAGGTTCAATGTTGACCTTATGGGGAAATTTGATTCTGATTTGTGACCAGAATCGTGGAAAGAATTAAGTTTGTGAAGTGAGGTACCACTGTAATTGATATATTTTAGAAATCTAGACATAAATGCCACAGATATTGTTAATTTTGATCATGTTTGAAGAAAAGCTGTTTGAGTCCTGAATACTGCAAAAATACTGACTTTCTTATACTTGTCTATATGTTTAAAAAATTTGCTATTTTAACATTACTCATCCAAGTAAAATTTTCTGGTCTGTTACATACTAAGCACTATGCTAGGTTCTGAGGATTCAGTGCTTAAAAAAGTAAGCTCCTCTCCCTCAGCAAGCTGTTTTGCTTCTTGCAGAGGAAAATGGTGTGTAATTAGTCGTAGTAGTAAGGATAAAGAAGCAACTGGTGCAAAAGGAAGTGAACTCAACCCAAACTTCAGAGAACAGGGTGGGGAATAGGGATAATCAAGGAAGACTTCTGGAGATGAGAGATCCTGAATTAGGTTTTCAGAGAAGATAAAATGTCTATCAGGAAATAGAGGAATAGTGTTTTAGAAGACAAAATAGAGGGGTTGGGAATTTAGCTCAAGTGGTAGAGCACTTGCCTAGCAAGTGCAAGGTCCTGAGTTTGATCCCCAGCACCAAAAAAAAAAAAAAAAAAAAAAAGACGATGAAATAGGATTTGCTAAAATACTGTTATGGTTTAGATATAAAATGTGCCCCCAAACCTCATATGTTTGGAAAGTAACTGGATCATGGGGTGCTACTCAGTAGAAGATTAGGCCTCTGACAAGTTCATAGCTGACTTGCTGGGGGGAGGTGGGGCCTAGTTCGAGGGGCTCACTGAGGTCGTGACCTGGAAGGGTGTGTCTTCCCACCTGGATCTCCCCTTCCCTCTGTGCTTCCGAGCTGCTGTGACGCAAACACCTTTTCCTCCACCCTGCCCTCTGCCATCCTGTCTCTGCCCTGGAGCCAAACCACCGTGAACTGAAAATGTGAGCCAAAATAAACCTCACTTCCTTTATGTCCAAGTGTTGAGTATTACGTCTCAGAGATGGTAAAGTGACTAAGACAGAAAGTGAAATGAAAGAGCAGGGCGGGTTTAGGGTAACGCACGTTTTTCAGTACACTCGGTACTTGAGACTACAAATAAAGTTCTGAGAGATAGAACTGGACAAGTGGCACCGGTTTATTAATGGAGCAGCTTTTGTGAGTTTGCAGTTCATTCTGAATGCTTTGGTTTCTCTGTTGTTGCTACTCCTGTTGTTTGTTTTGTTTTGTTTTTATTATTATTTTTTGGTTCCTTTTGATTTTTAAATTTTAAGTAAGGAATCAGAACTAAGTAAATAGAAGGAGATTCAAACTGATTAGAAAGCCCCCAGCAACACCACAGAGAAGGGCCTTGAGCAGAGTTATGATTGGAGGAAATGAAGTCTGTTAGGGAAAGCCAGGAAGTGATCTGAGAAAGAGCAACAAATGGTGGTGGGCCAGGGAAAGGAGAAACGAATGTTTGGTGGACTATTACAACTGTAGATCTAGCACAATGGCCAGGTTCCTGTGAAATCTATGAATGAAGTCCAGTAAAATTTCTGTTCCCGACAAAAAAGAGTTCAGTGGAAACATCCATTAACAGAAGGCAGTGCCCAGGTTTGGAGGTGAGCAGAGAAGAAAGGAGATCTAACCTTATTATACACACCAAATGCAGAGATCCAGTGGTTGGCTGACTTCAGACTTGTAGAGGTCAGGAGAGTCATTGGAATTAGAGATCTTCAAATCTAATCGTTATGAAGCTGTTTTAGTTAAGGTTCTCTAGAGGAACAGAATCAACAGAAAATATACATGTAATTATGCAAGGGGATTTATCACACAGGCTTAAAGGATCAGTGGCAGGAGAGTCCACAGTGGCCATCTGTGCACTAGAGAGCCAGAGTGTCCAGTAGCTGCTCAGCCCAAGAAGATGGAAGCTGCAGAATAAGAGGCATGAAGGACTCAGCAGCTCTACTCCTAGGTCAGAGACCCAGAAGTTCACTAGAGAGTCACTGGTGTGAGTCTGCAGTAGAAGGCTGAACATAATGCAGATTTGGAGATTGATGATGGCAGCAAAGAATGCACCCACTGAAGAAGATAAGAGCTTTTCAAAACAGACACATTTCCTTCTTTATTCCCTTTTGTATTCCATCCAGGCTCCAAACTATTGATTGGTGCCACCTATATTCAGGCGTGTTTTCTCACCTCAGCTTGCTAGCCCATATACTAATCTTTCATAGTCACACCCAGAACTGTACATCATCTTCTGATCTACTAGGCATCTGTTAATCCATTCAAGGTCACATGTCTTGATTAATGGTCACATGGATCCTTAACAGTATGTATAATGTCACTGTAAAAAATGGTAAACTGACTAGGGAGGGAGGAAGGGAAAGGAAGAAAGGGAAAGAGAAGAGAAGAAGAGGAAAAAATGAAAAAATGGAAATAAAGCTGTTGTAAATAAGGAGGGGACGAGGAGTTGAAGGGGGGAAGGGAGGACCAAGATATATCATGAACAGGAACAAATTAACAATAATGAATGTGATCATTATATATACCTAAAATGTACAATAACTCTTCTTGGTTCAAAAAACAAAAAAAGAAATTGTTCTAAAACTAGCTAACCTCAGAGACAACCATTTGTCTGCTAATTAAACAAAACTTCTTTGTAGTAAAGTTCATATCTCAAAAATATTATTTCATATAACAATTCTTCTTCTTTGTACATTTAGGCATATACGTTAACAATTTGTAAACTTAAAACTTTTCTTTACTAGTTCTCTCTATATTAAACAAAAATGGACTGGTAAAAAATAAAATGGTGAATTGGTTGTGGACAAAGCTGTGCCCCTCCGTGATGCGCCCCACTGCTCTGCTCTTGCCCTGCTCCAGAGGATTGGTATGAACGGCTGCATCCCCTCGTCTGTACCCTGAAGGACTGCATGGGAGAGGTGGTGAGCCGGGCCAAGCAGTCCCTGACCTTCGTCTTGCTGCAGGAGCTTGCCTACAGCCTGCCCCAGTGTCTGATGCTGACTCTGAGAAGGGACATCGTCTTCAGCCAAGCGGTAGGTGCCGGTTCTTGTTACTCAGACCAAACAGCACTGAATTGTTAGCATTTTTATTTGATGACAATAGTGTTCTCCTTTGGGCAGTTTTCTTTTTAAAGACATGCTTTTCTTAAGGTTTTAGTTCCCACTTTTTCTTATTCGTAATGACTATCAGCCGAACATTTCGTGGATACTATTTATGAGACCTTATTTTTTTCTTTCTGAAATGAGATGGCCCAGTCTCTGAGACGTACACTCCGCTGAACAGGACACGAAGTCTGTGGAGGGAAGGGTAGCCCTGAGGTCTGACTGCAGTCAACAAGTGATCTATGTTCATTTATTCAGCTCCCCCATGAACCCAGGGCTTCACAGTAATCTTGTATTTTGCATATAGAATGATTTTACAGAGCAGCAAGACTTGAGTAGGAGGTCTGATGGGATCACCTCTTTGCTGACATCTGTCCCTGCTTATGATGCCAAGCCAGCCTGTCAGAAGGGCTGTGCTGATGCCTGCCTGTCCTCAGCTGCCTCCACCTCCTGCTTCAGTTTGTCCACAGAGCAGGCAGAAAGAAGGAGACAAAAAGACTCCCTTTGTGGACATTCCACACAAAGGAGACATTTTAACCAAAGTACCCTGTTTCCTGTTGCAGTATTTTGTGGGGGGTCCTGTGGCCTGAGGAGCTAAGCCAGCGCTGCAGGTTATGCTGTGCCTTATACTATTGTTTCATTGTGTGTTATTCAGTGATGCTGTGAAATACATGATACATTCTGTCTTCTATGTGTGCAAACGATAACAGTGACACTGTTTGGAAGTGCTAGTTCACTTTTTGTGGTTTCTTTGTTAGAAACAGTAGACATATAATTTGAACATGCATTACCCTGACTCCAGAGTCCATGCGTTTCTCCTTTATCAGCTGTGCTTTCCCCAAGCACTTTATACACTTCCTTGCTGAGTCAAGGACAGTCAATTTATTTTGGTGTGTTTATATAAATAGGAGTAGCTTTGTTACACATACTTGAGGTTTTTTTTTTTATTAAATCTATAATGTCTCAAGATTTAAAATTTTAAAAAATTGAACTAATGAGCTTTCTGACCCCTGTAAATTTCTTTAATGCTTGTTTTAGCTTGCTGGATTGGTTTGTGGTTTTATCATCAAATTGCACACAAGTTTGCGTGACCCTGACTTCCTCCAGCAGCTGCACACGGTGGGCTTGATAGTCCAATATGAGGGACTGCTGAGCACCTACAGTGAGTATCGCTTTAATGCAGGTTAAAATCATGGTCCTATTCATAAGGGTACTTAAACGTCATCTCTTCAGGTAAGCTGAACAACACGTAAACCTTCCCTGTACCAAGTGCTGCAAAACTAATGTAACTTTTAGTTTTTTTTCATTCAGAATTACAAGGTGAATCCTTATAAATTATTTTGCCTCCCATTATGTTTTGAAAATAAAATTATAGATTATTTCACAGTGGACTCCTGAGCAGCCATCTGGCTTTCTTTATAATAAAAAAGCTCTTTGCCAACATAGTTTCAATGACTGGATTTTAAAGTCTGAGCTGTGCTATCTAGAACTGCACTGCTCAATACAGTACACGCACCTGGCTACGAAGCATTTGAAATGTGTTTTGTCCAAATCAGTATGTTCTAGACATGCACACCTGACCTGAAACACTAGTAAAAAAGTATTTTATATCACTTATTAGTAATTTTATATTGCTGTACAATTGAAATGGCATTTTGGATGTATTAGGTTAAAGTAAATGCATTATTAAAATTAATTTGACTTTTTAAAAACTTACTCTTTTAAAAGGACAACTGCCAGAATATCTAAAATTATTCACTTAGCTCACATTCTGTTTCTGTTGGATAGTGCTGACCTAGAATCTTAATTATTTCCTTCTCAGGTTTTGTCAGTTTATAGAGGCCCGTGAGCCTGGGTCGGTGAAGATCAATTCATCTGTCTCTTTGTTTCTAGAACTCAAATATCAGTCCTGCCAATACAAAGACATCTGTGTGGTGCTTTGTTCCCTAAAGGGGTTAAAAATCTCTCTCCAGCTGTCTGGCAAAAGTGTGCATTCTTCTTCTCTAAAGGGTACAATGACTTGTAGAGTCCATTAAAATGGTTCTTATTTTGCTGATGAAAACCTTCAGCCTATGAAAAGTGTGTAGAATGGATTTACTGTATTCAGAAGCTCGCTCACTGAAATACAAGAACAAATTCCTGCAGAGAGGTATAGTAGCTAGTGACATTTTCTTTAAATAGTATGTTTGTACCAAGGCACCTTTTCCTTTGTTTAGGTGATGAAATCGGAATGCTAGAGGACATGGCCGTTGGCATTTCTGACTTGAAGAAAGTAGCATTTAAAATAATTGAAGCCAAATCCAGTGATGTTTTGCCAATTGTAACAGGAAGACGGTGAGTGCTCCCCATTTAGAAAAGTCTAGTTTTTTAGACAAGTTATATTAACCTCCGGCAAGGAAATGAGCCTAGAAAAATTCAGATTTCTTCAGGAATTTTCTTTTGTTCTCTTTTCCTTTTTGGTGGGCAAGGTTTTTAAAAATTTCTGAGTCTCATAAATGTTTGTACACCATTGTAAGGTGAGTATGATAATGTTCCTTCATGAAATGTGAGAAATTTAAAATAATAACATGCATGAGAAGGACTTTTTTCTTTTTATTCCTATCTACTCTAAAGCTCTTGATGTTTTTATTTTTGCAGGAATCATTCAGGTAATAGTGTCATAATTCTTGAAATGACTTTAAATTAAATTCAGTTAAAAGCAGCAACATTTTAGGAAAGATATATTCCCATGTCAATGGCATATACCACCATTTTTCTTAATTATTTTTGATAATTCACTCTCAGACTGAGATTTCCAAGAAGGGTTTTAAATAAACAGCTTAGAAGGTCAGTATATGATGGGCAAAATATCAGAAATAAGTAAGGGAAATGGTGCTGTGTAATGTACATCTCTGATAGAAGAATTAAATCGTATAGTAAGTTGTTTCAATCAGAAATTCTCCAAATTTCTGTCACTGTAATGTTAGCACTTTTACATGCTGCATGAGCTTATTTAAAATTTGAAACATTCTCAGGTGGCGGTGTATAAAAGGGAGAGTGCTGTAGGTGGATAAGAGATAATGTCTAAAGAAAGTTCAGAGTGAATTTGTTTTTCTACCTATGGTAAGCATAGAATCATTATTTTAATTTTTTTTTTTGAAAGATGCCTAAAGCCACATGGTTGAATGAAAAGTGACTATTTCTTACACACACACACACACACACACACACACACACACACACATTCTCATAAAACATAGTATCTCATCTGGAAATTGATACCTCATTTACTATTCATGGCAGCAACAATGAATGTATTTGTTGATACACACACCTGGGAAGTAGCACAACTCTGTATATGCCTGGGAAGTTTAGTATCAAAAGTGAGACCTGATACTGTTCTCACAATACATTTAAGGGAAGCTTACTAAATCATCTGATGCAGGCAAAATGCAGAAAAGTATTTTAGATCTAAACTATAACAACATCATTAGGAGACAGAAACTAAAACAATTGGATACCAACTTACACTAGGCTTAAAAGTCAAATAGTAACAAGTATCCATAGAAATGTGGAAAACTGGAAACTTTTCATATGTCGCTGATGGGAATATAAAATGGTACAGCCATTTTGGAAATAAACAGTTTCTTTTATATAAAGTTACCATATTCCTCTTAGGTATATAACCAAGACAGAATGGAGCATTTTCCAAACAAAAATTTTTGCCTGCATGTTCATAGCAGCATTTTTCATAACAGCCCAAATAATGAAATAATCCCAGAAATCATCCGCTAAAAATATATAGATAAAATGTGGGATGATATACCTATACATTGGATCCTGCTCAAAGGAAGGAAGAAAAAACACTACTGATACATGCTACATGGATAATTTCAAAACTTCAGTGGAATCCAGATAGAAAAGACTACACACTATATGAATCAATTCAATGAAATATGCACAAAAATAAAAAGTGTAAAGATTTCCTGGAGCTGACAATGGGAATGGCATTGACAGGCATGAGACATCTTTTCAAGGTGATAGAAATGTTCTAGAACCAGATTATGATTATGGATGCACAACTCTGTAAATTTGCTAAAACTCTCAATTATATACTTAACATGTGTGCATTTATGTCAGTTATGTCTTAATAAAGCTGATAAAAAGTTTTAACAAAAATTTCATAACACACTTCACTGTCAGAGCCACTTTTAAATATATGCAGACTCATTCATGCTTCAGTATTCCTGAAAGGCTTGAAATAACCGCCAGCCGTCTGTTAGTCAGGCTATTGTGTAGGGCACTGAGAGCAATTAAACAAGAAAAATACTGTGTGCATCAAGCTGAGGTCGGTGCTCACGTCCCTGTGGCCGGACTCTCGGTCATTGCCGAGTCTCTGGTTCACAGCCAAGAGAAAGCCTGTCTAAGAGTCAGTGATCCTTAGTGCTTATCAGCATTAAAGTAGGAGAAATTTAAAAGATCTTCACAGGGACTAACAGTCTGTCCTGTACTCCTTTTCCCAACACATGTATTACAACCCACAACTCTGCACAGTTCTAGAAACACGTGGACTTTCCAAACTGCTAAGCTAAACTCTGCATTTCTATACTCAATTCTCATTGCATATCAAGTTTCAAAATATACAAGCCACTACTTTGGCTGATGTATGCTATGAAACTGTGTTAGTTACCTTTCTAGAGTCGATGGTTTGCAAGAGAGCAGATTTAATATGGGACACTTATAAATTACAGCATTCACCCATAAGCCAAATGCAGGGAGAGTGCCGAATGTCTGTCTGTGCACTAGAGACCCAAAAGATCCAGTCTAGGGCTGGGAGCCCACAGCACTGTCCTGTGTATGTCCGTTTCTGCACTAAATGCCTGAAGAAATCTTTACTGGAACCAGGATACGATGCTCACAGCAGAGATGAAGACCAGAGCGCCCCCGAAGCAACAGCAGCCATCCTCAAGGACAGCAAGGCCCCGAGCTCCTTCTGCGACAAGAACAGCCGAGTCCCTTTCAGGAGAACGAGCCACAGCAGACTTCTGCTGGGAAACAGCCAGCCACTATCTTCTGCTCCCATTCTCCTTTACGTTACATCAGCAACACTCCTCAGATGGATCCTCTATGCCCAGGACCACACCAACTCAATGCAGCTGGGCGTTCTGCCTCAAATTGACCACAATAATAAGTCCACCACAGTCCACGCCTGGTCAACTCGATAACCAGACACATTTCTTTAACCCACAGTCTCCAGTGGCAGATTTATAAAGAGTTAACATATCTTGGTCTATTCAGATTTACATTAACAATACAATTCTTATTGGCACTTATTCCTCCTCCAGAAACAAATATTTAAAGGATTCTCAAGACTGCTTTCAAAAAAGTGTCCAAAAATCACAAATATATATACAAACATGCAACTTCATTCTCTCTGGCTTGTTCTAAAACAATAAATAGTTTACAAAGTACAATATACCAATACATTACATCCGCATTAAGTAATATAGCTTCATATTTTAAAACTCTTTGGTTACCATTAACTTTAACAACAGAGCATGGCAACATTAAGAAATGCACCAAAGATTCCTGCACCCCAAATACACTCTTCCCTTCTGGTAAAAGGCCTCAGGTCAGTTTCCCATTGGCCTCTTTCTTCTCCACAATCATGTTCTCCTCTGTTCATCCTTGCAATCCACAGCTCTCCTCTGGCCCATTGCTCCAGGTCACCTTGCTGACTCTCTGCTCTTGATTTCCAACACAGACCCAGCCAAAAGCCCTCAACAGTAACTATGCAGCCATCCCAACACCAGACTGCACTGAAGTTTTTCTGCCACCCAGGCAATATCTCCAAACACAAGCAAAATGCAGACCAACCTCTGCCAAAGCACACACATACCCACTGGGATCCAGCAGCCAATGCAGTCTTTCTGAGCAGAGGCCCCCCGAGCCTCATCCTAACCGGCAGCATTTCCATCAGTTACTCTGGTTTTCCACGCTCTGACCAGAGTCTCCTATATAATGAGTTTAGAGCATTCCAGGGCTGCCTCTTTGGCTGGTCTCTCAAAACCTTTCCAAATTAATTCCAAGGCTCTTAAGCCACATGTCCAGGCAACGTCACAGCAAAGACCCCACTTCTCCAGTACCAATTTTTATCTTAGTTACTTTTCTCATTGCTGGGACAAAATACCTGACACCCAAAGTTAGGGGAGGAAAGGTTCATTTAGCTCACAGTTTGTAGAGGTTTCAAGCCACAATCAGGTGGATCCAAGGTAGGGTGGCATGCCAGACAGGCAGAAGGCAGCAAGGTAAGCATGAGGAGCAAAAAGTGGGTAGGCGAGCCTCTTTCTGTCCCCTGTATTTTATCCAGACTACCTGGCTTTAGAGTGGGTAGCATTCCCACCCTTAATCCTAATACCCTCAATTCTAGCATCCCATCCTTGATCTCAACAGAACCATGCCAAACCAATCAGTGGACTAATTTAGTAATCATGTACTCTAGATCCAGCCCCACCTATGACCAAGTGAGGCTTTGGGGGGAACATTTGGACACAAACCATAACAGAAAACTAATTTAAATTTTCGACAGTAAACATTAAGGGTAATTTTGAATGGAAATTTCCAATAAAAATATTTCTTGGTTACGTACATGTCACAAAATAAGCAAGATTCCAAAAGCTTTACTCCTTAAATAATTCAACCATTTCCTTTCCATCAAGCCATTACAAACAGGGTAGTTCCTCAATAATAGCATTTGAACTATGCCAAGAAATGTTATAAATGATTTGCTTTATTAGTCTTTACTTTATGACAAAATTTGTTACTAAATACCTTATCCTTGAGACGGATGGGATGTTTAAAATACCAAGAGAACAAACATTGGGACTACCTATGTACATAGCCCCAAGTATTAAATGAGCCACATATTCCACCTTTCCTCATGGAGCTCAGTGGAAAGTAAAGAAATCAAACATGTAAACAAATACTTATAACTCTGTGTGCCACCTAATTTCATAATGAAATTAGAGATATTTCTTGAATGAATAGAAAATAAGTGTACAGCAGCCAAAGACTCTATCAGTGTGAAATACCAACTTTTATTGTTTCTTTCTAATGAATGCAAAAGAATAGAAAACAAAGGCAGTAAGTAAACCTTCTTACCTCTGCCCCTTCCCTTCCTCAGCGAACACTATGTGGTAGAGGTCAAGCTTCCTGCCAGAATGTTCGAGTTGCTGCCTCTTCAGATCAAAGAGGGACAGCTATTGCGTGTGCACCCCGTGCTTTTTAACGTCGGAATCAACGAACAGCAAACTCTTGCTGAGAGGTAAGCTTTGGGTGTAAGGGTGTTATTTAGTTTTTCTTTGTTCCTTCTAAGGGAAGGCTGAAAAATCTCATGTTTCTGCATGCAGACATATTTAAAAGACATTTCCTTTTAAACCAGTAACATACTATTTGATATCTAAAGGTAAAATATTTATATTTAAGAAATTCTGGCCCAAATCAAATTTAAGTGTGTCAAGGACACTGAGGAAAATATTGACGCCAATACCAAAGTGTTCACGTGGATTAACCTTATTTATGCTTCCAAATACCTGCATTTGTATCAAATTTTAGAAATTTTATGTTCATATATATGAACAATTAGCTGCATTGTGAATCAACTATCATTTTTCTTAACTATCAACCCAGCTAATTTAGTTTAGTTTTAAAATTTAGTTTTCTGGACCTAAAACAGTCTATTTTCCTCTTTCGTTTCATTGATTGTAATAGTTACTAGGGGTTAATGTTAGCGCATCTTTTTATGAGTTTCTCATACAATAAATGATTATATACCATTCCTGGGGTCATTGTCAAAAAGCCACTTGAGCACAGAATTTAATTTTGCATTTGTATAGTTCACATGTAGAAATTGTGGGTAATGTAAATAGCAATTGAAATTTCTAGAACTCAGTTGTAAATGATTTTAGAGAAAGAATTTATCATCTAACTGGAGCAGTTCACCCACAGGCAAATTTTGGCGAGTTTGATAGATTTTGCTATTTACAATGCTTTCTTGTCTACAATTCACTCTCCAGTGTCTCCCTCCTGTTAGTCAGTTTTAAAGTGTCTTGTGTATTCCTACCCATGACTTACGAAGCACACTTTACCTCCTTATTCATGTCTTTAACTAAAATAAAACTCTAATTATAATCCTACTAAATTTCAAAAGTGCTCAAAATGCCTCTTCTTATTGTGATTTTCAAATTACTTCTTCTCCTATTCACTTTGCCCAAAAGATATTTTCTGGGCACTGCAGGTCTTCATCGTTCTCATCTGTCAGTAAACAAATCAGTGATGAAGCTGTGTATTATAGCCTTAAATCCAAACCCTGTGGAAGCTATTAGTCCCTTCTATTATAGCACATACAAGTCACAAAATAATTTCACTCACTATTTTATACAGGAAGTTTTCTCTGATAAATAAGTACTTCGGAAAATCAGTATCAATGATCAGATTATATTCCATATATATATGGAATATATAATACACATATAATTGTATTATGGAATATATATACCCATATAATTCTGTCAGTAAATTTCGTGTTCGTAGGGAATGGTGTTCCTGAACACAAATTATGCAACTTGGGAAAAAGAATATGAGCATGCTAAAATGATGTCCTCTTTGGTACCTTAGACCGTTCAGGAGTTGAATGGATATGTTAAGGCATGTGAGTGTGACCTTGGAGGGGCTATGAGACTCCTCCATTTATAGACTTTTCAGGGGCTGGTCAGCATTTCCAGTGACTAGTTAGCGTTTAGATTGGACTCATTTGCATCATTCCCGTCACTGTGACTGTTTGCCTTGTCAGTCACTTTATTTAAAGTATCCCTCCTTCCCTTCTCGTCTCTCTTGCATATTAAAATGCATTTTTTCATACCAGAAGCTGTATAAAACAAATTTCAAAAGGCGACAAAATGGCAAACTACAGGAAAGTGCCGAGAGAAGCAGGAAGGTGGAGCACTCTGACAGCCAATCATTGATCTGAGCACGTCACTTCCTCCCTGCTCTCTGTTCCTGTTTTTTGGTTCAGAATTTTAAACTTCATCAGCCAACATACTCTGCTATGTCTAGTTCTAATATTTTGCTGCACATTTACCTCGAAGTAAAACATATTTTGTGTGACTATTCTTAGTTAATTTTTAATCTTATAAATCAGTTCGGACGGCTATTTCAAAAGAACATGGACTAAGTAGGTGGCCTAAAAAAAGTAACAGAAAGTATCGCTCACACTGAAGGAGGCTGGAAAGTCCATGAGCTCAGTTATGGCTGATTCTGTTTCTGACAAAGGCTCTTTCCTCACCTGCAGACCTCAGAGTGTCTCACATGACTTCTCTGTGCACATGTGAGGTTGCGGAGGGGCTCTGTAGAGTCACTTCTTACAAGCACATCAGTCGTGTGGGATCAGAATCTGGCCTCCCAGCCTCATTTTACCTCTGGTTCTTCCTTAGAGGCCCCATCACTAAATGTTCCAACGCTGGGAATTAGGAGTTCAGCACACGAATTCTGTGAGAACACCAGCATTTACTGCGTAACATTAGTATTACTTCAGCAAAGGTGATACTTTGAAAATACCAGTTGGTTATAGTGTCTGATAAAGAGTATATTTTCAGCCTATGGAAACGTCTATAGATTTTCCTGGGATTATCTTCCACTATTCCTCAACCGACTTAGCATAGCTGTTGAGCACAGGCTCAAGGAGGCCCTGCTCTTCCAAGGCACAGAACACAGGGAGACAGAAGGTGACAAGAAATGCAGAATCTGGTCCCTGTCCTGAAAGAACCACAGTGCAGTGAAGAAGAAAGTTACATTCCATTTGACTCCTGCAGCAATGAGACAGGAAGGCGCAAGAAGGAAAAGGGCTCACAGGTGGGAAACGAGTTCGTGGGGCAGGTCTCAGACAGGAAGTGAGCCTTTCATTGGCCTTGAAAGGAGAATAGGAATTAATTTGACCAAGAAAGAAGGTAAGACATTCTAGGCAGAAGAGGAATAGCATGTGAAAAGTCTCAAAGGGACTAAAATACTGCTGGAATTAAAATAGAGAAGGGTAGAACTATATTCCCACAGGTATCTTTGGAGGCCTTTGTAGCAAATTAAATGTTAAACTAACGGGACGGCTGTGCATGGAGAGTGGAGAATCACTGAAGTTCAGTGAGCTGATATGATGAAATGTGGGTGAGGTTAACTTACCAAGATTTCATTTGTTCCATAGTGCAACGGCTAGTGCATAGTTGATATTATATAAATATTTGTTGAGTGAATGAATGATGTGAGCATTCTATATAAGATAGGTTGAAAGGGAAGGAAGCTAGATGCATGGCATTAAAGTCTTTGGGAGGGTTGAGGAGAGCAATTAAATATGTAATAGGAGCAGTAAAGAAAAAATAAGTGAGACCAGACATGTGAAAAAATCAATAAATAATGAAATTATCAATAAAAGGAGAAAAATCTAAAATGGTGCCTTATCTTTGAACCTAAATTAATGACAAAATTGGAAGCAAACTTATAAATTATCCATATGAAGAAGTGGTTTCAGTTTTTAATTTTCGTTCCAGTTGAAATTTAGAGGACATATCCCACTATAATCTACACTAACATCTACAAATGCAGGCTTACATAGAAATCAATATTGGATGCAGCATCTTTTTACAGAAAGACAAATAGTCTTTAAATTTGAAACAGGGAATTCTTGAAGAGAGGACCACTCTCACTGATATGCAGGGAGAAAACTTTTCCTTGAAGAAGAGACAGAGGGCCCTGGTACTGAAGTGGAGGCCTTTGTGGGCTGAAGAAAAATGTCCGCGAGCGTGAACCACTTTGGGGATTGTGGAGCTCTACGTGTACCTGCAGTGTGCCTGAGTGTGTGCAGTGCAGTGTCTGGTCTTCTGGACCCCTCCCAGGCTGCCGTGGCTTCAGAGGAGGACTGAAGAGGTGAAAAAGTGACAGAGGGCTTTCTATGCAGAGATGGAGCCCTGCAAAGGAGGTGCAGGGTAGGACAGGAAAACTGATTTTAACTGAGTATCAATTACACACACACACACACACACACACACACACACACACACAGGGGATGATGTTTACATGCTTCATCGGCGTTCTCATTTGATGATGTGAGAGTATTCTGGTATTGTCAGAAGACATTGGTAGAATCTGGGCCAGCGGAGAGGGGAATTTGTTTAAAATCACCACAATGCAATGTCACTTAAAACAGAGAGAGACTCTTCCTTAGGAGACTATCGCCATCCATTTAAAAAGAAAAGGCAAAAAAGAGTTACTTCTTAAAGCTCTTTTGTAAACTTAAAACTGTTTTCTTTTTTCTGTTTTTTAGGTTTGGTGATGTTTCTTTGCAAGAAAGTATTAATCAGGAAAATTTTGAACTCCTAAAAGAATATTACACCATATTTATGGAAAAGATGCCTCCTGATTGTAAGTATATTGGTTCAAGAAAATAATAACAATTTCTTGATTATAAATCTTCAGAAGAGGTCAGACATTAAAGTTAATGACTGCAGAAGTATTAGGAGGGGACGTGAAATTGATTTTGAGATCATATGATTGCCATGATAGTGGGCTGATATTGCCACCTTACCTTGATTACACTCTAGAGTGCATCCCACTGCTCACACTGGACATTGGAAAATGCAAGAAATTAAAGATGCAGAACTTAAAATTAGAAATCTCAAGTAAGACCTGTAAATATTTTGTATAATTCTTCACCATGTAAAACATTTTAAGTTAAACTTAATCCTCTAATTCATGAGATAACATCAGATATATCACACATATAAAAGGAAAAAAATCAAATAGAACCCCGTTATACAATGAAATATTAAGTAGTGTAAATAAAAATAGCAATTTATTGAATATACCTATTTCAATATCTTGTGTGAAAATTCCAAGGCAGACAAGCCTGTAATCGTGTTTTACATTTTTGGATTTTCCATTGTTCAGTGTTGTGTGACTCATTCTCCTGCACTACTAAGTACATAATGTTTAGCTACTACACACTCATAGAATTAGAGCTATGTTTGGAGTTTATTCTACAGAAAATATAAATATGCTGAGACCTTGAGATATTCACAATGGTGGGTAATTAAATTTTGTTAAAGTCGGAAATAATGTAATATTTTTAACGAAAAGCTCTAATAAGAGTCAACCTGTTATCTAACTTTGAGCAATTGGTTAACTGTTTTATATATCTGATATGAGGTTTGAACTTTTTTAGGTAGCAGAGTGTTTAGAATACTGCATAAACCAGTGAATATTGTATTAAAATACGGTGTTATGTGTGCACCTATATGCAGATAGATTGAAATTTTTACTTGGGATGTTTATATTATAGTTTTTACATTATTTTATTTCACATCACATATTATGTTTTCCCAAAATGCAATTAAGCAGATGGAGATTCTTCACCATCCAGCGTATTTTGAATTGGAAGTTTATTAATTACCTAAAATGTTGCTAATATACATAAGCCAAAGTATTTTGCATTAGTAATTAATGAAGTTTATTGCAATATAGATGTTAGTGGGTTTTTTTTCTAAAAGTTACTTATAATGTGCAAGTAAGTCTCAGAATTTATATCAACAACTTAATTTCTGTTTGCATCAGTTCTCAAACAGTATGCATGGTCCTCAGACTAATGGCACCACCAATACCTGGCAGTCTGTCAGCCCCCACTGCAGATCTACTGAACCGCCATCAATCCGTGTTTTAACAAACTTTCCACGTGACTTCTGATGCATCCTAGTGTTTGAGAACACTGACACACCATCCACATTCTGAACATGTTATATTAAAAAGCTTGTTGGCAAAGTCTATGAAGGGTTTCGACCCACACAAAAAACAATCATGTCACATAACATAGAAATACGCAAAGTACTTGCTGAAGTATGGCTTGAGATAGAAAATACAAAATAATTATATATTCCAGTAACTTAAACTTTTCATTAGAATAAATGTTTAAAATTTTTAGTACTGTGCAATCTTTTATAGTATCAGTTAAATAGTCACCCCTTGGTATTTATGGGTTGGTTCTATAACAGGTACCAAAATATACAGTTGCTCAAGCCCCTGTAGAAATTGAGGTAGTATTTGCATATAGCTTAGCCACATCTTACTATATGCTTTAAATGATATCCAGGTTATGTATTTATAACACCTAGTACAGCCCAAATGTTATGTAAATAGTTGTTATGCTACAGTGTTTCTAGGTAGTAATGAGTCACAGAAAATGTCTGTACACATTCAGGGCAGATGCAGTACTTTTTGTGGAATACTTTATATCTGCTATTGCTCAAATCCACAGATGAGGAACCCATGAATATGGACAGCTAACTATAACCAAATGTTTTTAGAAACTGAAAAATATACAGTTATTCTTTGACAAAGGTGGCTTTTTGAATCAAACCCGTTGCATTTTATTAAATAGACAGTTGTCTTAATATATCAAATTTGTCCTGTTTTGTTCCCTATATATTTGAGACAAAATCATCATAGATTTCTCATAGAATAGAGTTGTAGTATGGCTGTAGTTGTACTTTGTAACAGAAATGCAAACGTTATCTGTACAATTAGACCAGCATATGTGGGATTCTGTCCCTTGCAGGAGAGCTGCAACCCTAGCATGATTCAGGTTGCATTTCACCATGCAAGACACCGTAAAGCTTTCTCAAGGGTGTGAATCAAGGCCAGGTCATTTGCTAAGAAGGAGCTGGCATGCAATCCATAAAATCTGTTGTTTTTCCTTTGTAAGTAAAATCACAGAGAGTTTATGTCAATATTAAAAGATTCATTGATTAAAATTACTGCATTAATTTATTAATCCACTGTGAATGTGCTGCATGTTAACTTACGACCCTGTTTCCAAGTGATTTGCAAATGAATTAGTTGTGTACTATGTAGTTTTGAGGTTAAATATTTTTCTCCCCCCAGAACTTTTTTAACACTAAGACATGTCCCCTACTTTGCTCTATCAAGACTTAACCTTATGTACTGACTTCCATTTAATAGTTTTTATATTTTTAATTTGTGAATATAGAAAATTTTATGGACTAAAATATGTATTAACAAAATATTCTCTACTTCCATTATATGTATAGTAGTTTTCATAGGTAGTCTGAATTCGTGGTTAACAAACATGAAAAAGTTTTATTCTAGTACCTGCTGTCAACTTTATTGAGCACTTACCTCTTGGGTGTTATAATTGGGAGGAGAATGTAGAATTCCAAGTTGCCCATCAATAATATCAAAAGCCCTTTCACTCTAGTGATTTATAGACAAATCCATTTTAAAATATCAGTGTTGATGAAATAAAGATTTACTTGAACTTGGGTGTTGTTATCCTCCTACTTTTCTCTTCCTTCATCTGTGGTAAGACTGGTGGCAGAAGGCTTTGGAGGGTGGGGTGGCTTTTGTGTCTCTCCTGGAGTATTCACGGGCTCTTGATTTGGGAGATGCCTGTTACAGAGAAGCAAGCCAAGTATAGAAATCCCAAGAGTGGGCCGTCCCTTTCCCGGAACAGTTTGCCAAACTTCTGTGCAGCAAGAAATATGTATGTGAGATTGAGATCAGATAGTGCTGTTGCTGACTACTTCATCTGTGGGTTGTGGATTTCTCCCTCCTGATTATTTTGCATAGTGATGCAGCACAGTCATTTCTCGCTGCAGTAACTCTAAGGCACAGTAAATCTCTGAGAGGTGTATATCTCCCCTCAGGCCCTGCCCGTGCTATTCACTGGCCCCTTTGATCAAGCAGGAAGATGCCACTGGGCTGGTATTTGTGCTTCTTCTTTCTCTGATCTTCCCATTGAATGAGATGATCTCAGACATCTTTCAAGTCCCCTTTCTTGTCTCCTCAAAGCATTAAAACATTTAGCTTTTGCATTAGGAATAAAATAACTAAGAAAAGACTTCTGTAAATCACTAGCACAAATGGCTCCATGCTTCAGAGTTACCATCACACCTCACATATAATTCAGGAGCTTTGGGAGAAAGGACAGATGAAGTCCCTAACTCTCTTTGTGTTGTGGTTTAAAATGTGCCTGTTGGGGCCTAGTTGGAAGGGTAGGTCACAGTGGACGTGACCTAGAAAGGAGTATTCTTGTCCCCGATTCCTCCCTTTTCTCTCAGCTTCCTGGCCACTATAGCATGGGCTGCTTTCCTCCACCATGATTTTACATCATGTTGTTTCTTCCTTAGAGCCGGATGACCATGGACTGACCATACGGAAGCTTTGAGCCAAAATAAACCTCTCCTTTAAATAATGATTGTCCAGTATTTTCTGCTAGTGATGAGAAAGCTAGCTACTGCACTTTTCTTTAAGGGAACAGGGACCAGCTATCATTTATCACATCCAAACTTACCATTCTTTCGCTAATAAAAATTCCTTTATATATTTCCCTTTACTAAAAACAAAGGAGAGCTATTGTCACACATGTTTATTGGAATTCTACCATGTATTGATTCCTTTGGCTGTAAGGTAAGGACAGGATATGCACCACTGTGCACTAAGAAGAAAATACAGCCAGTGATTTTTTAGTTGTTGCAAACTTTTTCTGTAAAATTTGATATCCATGTGTTACATACAGTATTTCTTCCACTACAGCAATAAGAATTGCATACAAAATACTTTTCAGGAAAAAAAAACATAGTAGAGTGGTACGTATTTCATTATATAAATGCAGTTTTGTCTGGAAGTCCACATTCAATTTAGCAGACATCGGTGGAGATCATATTATGTATAAAACTCAGTGCCAATCACTGGGGATGATGAAGATAGATAGGACTGTCTTCCTGGTAGCTTACAATCTAATGACTCAGTGTAATCAAGGAACAATCTGCATTAGCTCTAAACCTCTCTCCACAAGAATAGTTCCTATTTATGAGTATTTATCTTTTTTCTGAATAAATTAGTTTTATTATTTTTGCTGTTATTGTTCAAAGAGTTTTACTTTCTCCCTGATCATTTTTGACATTCTCCGCATGATTCCACACTGTCAGAGCTTTCACTTTAGCACGAGGGAAAGTAAAACATCTATGCATGCAATCTGCTTACAAAGTTAGGAAACTAAAATAGAGTCTAATATTTTATGGATAATTCATTTTAGGTGAACGATTTGAGTAGTTTCTTATATAGTCCACATAGAAAATGAGAAAGCATATATCATAAGCATAGAATAGCCACAAATACAAAAAGGAGGACTGAGTAACCCACAATAAAGAAGAGAAATTATTCCAGATTGAAGCAAACAAGAAGTTAAATGAGAGGAATATCATCTAGGAGAAAGTGAACAACAACATCAAATGTGTTGACGAAGAATTAAAAATGAGAATGAAATAGAAGCTATTGGATTTGGTGGTTATGAATCACTGAGGACATCTGATGGAATATTTTTAATAAAAATGCATGAAATGTGACTACATTATAGGACTTAAGAGATAGATTTTTGCATATGAGACAGGGACCAAGAGATGGAGGGAGGGGGTAGGCAGGAGAGGGGGAAGGGATGTAAAGGAATTAAGTTGTGTCATGTGCATGTACCAACTCCCCACGATAAGTGTAATCATAAGGTACTGCAAACGTGTACTAACAAAATTTAAAATTTAAATAAAAAGTGAGAGACATAGCAAAAGCCACACTCACAGAAAACCTAACAGTGAGCAGAAAGAGAGAAATGAGAAGAGAGGGTGAAAGCAATTGAATTAAGTAAGACAGATTTTCATCTTGGATTGTCTTTAGTTTCCAAGGTGGTAGGTTTGACACATGTTTAAAGACAGAAAACTCAGGGTGGTCTGCTCTTTAATCTTGCTGAGACGTTCTGGGCAAGGCAGCAATGGTATCGCACCTGAACTACCCAGGAGAACCCCCACACCTGGCTCAGGCTCCTCTCACATCTGAGGAATCCCAATAGAAGGTCACAGTTAACTCTTTAAGGCTGTTATTCCTTGGGTAAATGGTTTCAGAAGGGTGCAAAGTGTGGTTTGGAATTAGTCTTCAAACCCTGCTCCCCTGCCACAGTCTCCCGCTTTCTCACAATCCTTTAGAAGAAAAAGCCTTAAAAAGAAGAAGAAGAAGAAGAAGAAAAAGCCTTGAAATAAAAGATTTTGTTCACATCCACTTTTAAACATTAAAAATGAGATTAACCATGGTTTTCCTCAATATCCTGTTTACTTCTTTTAACATAGTTATACTTCTTAAATATAATTTGTGAAAGTTGTATGTGTGTGTTAAGGATCTAATGTTTATGAAACTGTTATGAAACTCTTAGCAAGGTTCAACTTACTTAGATGAGAGTATATATTTTGTGTTGTTGGAACTTATATTTTCAGTCAGCTCTTTTTCCTTTTTTTACTTCTTTTTTTTTTTTCCAGTTCTAATGATCCAGCCTAGGGCCTTACATGTGCTAGGCAAGTGTTCTACCACTAAATAACCCACTGTTAGCCCCTTAGTTTGCATTTTCTATTTTTAGTATTTCATTTTATTTTAACTTTCATCTAAAAAATAGATCAACAGAATAAAGTTGGTTCAAGTCAGGAAAAATTAGAAACTTTTAATAAATATAGAACTTGAGAATAATATGAATTTATAGAAAGTGACAGGACTGTATGGGGACAAGTAAACCTTCCAATAAGAGAATTTCACAGAATCAGGTGAAAAAGAAGAACTTCACTATAAATACAACGTGGAATAACTAAAATTGGATATTTTTAGATCAAAGAATTTAACAATTTATGCATACTAATACTTTGCTTTTTGAAATATTGCCACGTAGCCTTTGAAAGTGTAGCAAATTTTTCAAACTTAAGACAGAGTGCTCTAATAAATTAAAAATGATTTCTTCCAGATCAAGATAGTGCTTTCCTGAATGAAATAATTAGATTTTGTTTCCAAAAGGGGTGACAAAATAGATCTGCTGAGGCATCATTCAGAATTGTTCTCTATGTAAAGTAAAATTACAAACTGATGTATGTAAGAGTGTTGCTGAAAAAACAGAAAACTGACCACAACATTTGTAACACTCGAAAAACAGCAGTACTAAGCTGTGGCAAACTTCTGTAGCAAATCACACTGTTGGACTCACCATACTGTCCAGTACCATAAAGGCATCTCACATGGCAGCAGCTTTCTTTTATTATAAATAGTCACTGAGGAGCACAATATACATCAGTTCCTGTTATATAGTTGTTACATAAGTCCAAGAGAGCTATGCTACATTTGCTCAAACAATGAAAATTAAAAGCTTACTTACATGGATCTCTCCTTCAGTTGTGGTAATTTGATGAGCTTTGGCACAAACCAGAAAATATTTGAAAGAATCAATGCCGATAGCAACAGCTGTGTGTCCTGCACAGTGAGTGCTCCATGGTCAGTGCTCCATACACAGCAAAGACACATCTGAATGCTTATCCACTTCATAGAGTCCACAGATTTTGACACTCAAAATACGGTTCACTGCCACCATGGTCTCAGTATACTGCTTTCCTGCATTTGTTGCTCCTGCTTTTCAGAGTTCTCTATCCTTAGGAAGTACAACTGTTTCTCTATTAGCTTTCCCATTGCTAAGACAAAACACACAATGCCTGCAATTTAAAGGAGGTGAAATTTCATTCAGGAGGCTTCTGGTTCCAGGAGATTCAGTACATGGTTGGCTGGCTTTAAGGCAGGAATTGCATAGCACAGGAGGTGACAGAGCAAAGCTGCTTAGTTCATGGAGACCAGGAAGCAGAGAGGAAGAGGTGAGAGACCAGCTATAGAACTCAAGATCACACCTTTCTGATCCATCCAGATAAACACAGAAGTGTGCTCCACCAATCCCCAGGTGCTTCTAAGTGATCAAGTCACCATGCTTCACCATCACAGATCCTGAGCCTACTTCCCCAGACCTCACCAGGCTCTCAAAATGACTTCAGTTTATAAGATGAGGAAATAAGTGAGGCAAATGTATCAAAGGACATGTACACACACACACACACACACACACACACACACACCCCATTCCACAAAAGATCTTCCAACAATTTGAATGTTGCTCATTAGCAAAGAGACGTCCTGTGATAGATTAAATATGTTTTATTTTCACACATAAAATACTTGATTTCCTTTGAATGACTCACATTTCCACAGAAAATCTTCTAAAGAGGTTTTCAGCCTTGCAGTGGCCTCAGAGCCTACCATTTTTATTCTGTCAGCATTTCAAAGCTGTGGGTGGGTGACACAAAGAAGTATTAGATTCTACCCACTCATCCCTGTCACCTTGTCTCTTTTCCAAACATCTCTTCCCTCTTTACTTCCTTCTTACAGTCAAGCAGTGCAAGAAGGGTTTACCCTGCAATAGTATCAGGGTGGAGAAGGGCACATGAGTTAGGCTATGCTAAGCTAGGCTGTGCTGCGGTAAAATAAAAATAATACCAAATTCTCGGTGGCTGCATTCCTCAGGCCCCAGTCAGAAAAGCAAAAGAATTACAGGAATTTGCAGATTAAGTTGAGACTGGCAAAATCACCCAAAATTGAGCAATATCTATCAGCCCACATTCCAAATAAATCAGATGTAGTGGCACCAAAGAACAAAAGCAGGGACCGCCTAGCTGGATCTAGATTCTTGGTGGCAACTGTGCACCATAAGCTTGAACGCTGGACAGAAAAGTTGCCAGTTAGGACCAGGGCCATGGGAAGACACAGTAACCTCTAGAAACCCCAAAGCAGACAGTTTGGGGAAAATATTTGCTTGATGTGTCCCTTCTTCCTCCTATCCTTCAATCTCCCCCGGGTTCTCATTGTCCAGACTTAATCGAAAGCCAGACAGCAGCAAATAGAAGTGGAAATGAGGTTTTCATTGATAAAGAACAGCCTGGGGAGTGATGCGTACAGATATGAGAGAGAGCCAGGCCAAAGCTGAACAGCAGAAACTACTCCTTAGCCCACTCAGCCCCTCTTTTTGCTTTTTACCCATACAAGAGTCATTTCAAAAAAGAAAAACAAAATCTGTATCTACAAGTGGTCTTGGTATTTTGTGTTTTAAAAAGATTTCCAGGCTTAAGATGTTATAGAGTTAGCTAGAAAATTATATTTTCACATTTCCCTTACATTTTGCATATGGTTGTAAAGAATGAAGTTTTCTAGAATGTTAAAATTGTTTATCTTGTGTTTGTTGTTTAATGACATTTATAGTTGACTGATGTAAGATGTATATGTATATATGTGGTATGAATGTATATGTGTGTGTATGTATATATGTAGTACATATATGCATATATATATATATATGAGGTATGTATATGATTCTGCCCAATGTGAGATGTAATTACCTTAGTTAATTATATCATGCTATGGTAAAGTATCCAGGTTTTCTAAGAATAATCCAAATATTACAGATTTAATTTTTTTTTTAAATTTAGAGATAAAAGACAGCATAGAGACTTTACTTAAATTAACATATGAGTATCTTCCCAACAGGAATTCTAAATTAAGAAATTATTTAATCAATTTACTACTAGTACTTTTGTAGACGTTTCAACTTTGATATTATGTAGACATCCAAATATACAAATGAAAAATCCAGCTAATCATACAAATGTTTTGCTTATTTTGTTTCAAACATATGTATATTTGGAAACATTCAGATGGCTGAGGAATTTTTCACATGTTAGCCATATGTCTGGCATTACAGAGACATACAAAAATGTTGAAAGGGATTGGCAGTATCAAGGAAAATTGCATCTATAAATGTAGACATTATATAACTGCATTATATACTATTTATATCGACAACAACCTTAAGTTTAAGGATAACCTCAAAGTTGAAAATATCCCAAAAAGATTAGGTAAAAGTGGAATTCAAAGTTTAGTAGCCGTCTTCAATTTTCTACCCTAATTTTTTCTTCTAAATTGATTCTAGCCGGGCTTTGGTTCATGTAACTTCACTGAAACTGTTTTTGTTGGGTTTTGTGCCCCGCAAACCCAATGTTCAGTTCTTTGTCCTCATCTGCCTTGATCTGGTAATAGGTTTGACATGGTTATTTATTCCCTCTCTCATCGTTTGGCTTCAGACTACCCCATTTTCTGTGATTGCTGCTATCGTCTGGCTGCTTCTTTTCAATCTCCACTACGGAGTCCTCATTCTCTTCCTGACCTCTGAAGGCTGCAGTGTCCCAGGATTTGGTACATGGTCATGTGCTCTGCTCTCTTGTTGAACGCGGCCTCATTCCTTTAAATCCCTTCTATTAACTATTGCCCTCCATGTCTTCATGTCTGGCCCGTCTGTCTTCCTTTACTCATAGATCCTGCTTGCTTCCTGATATGTGCTTTAAAAGACGCTCTTGCTATAATCCTCTTTGTCTACATTTATATCACTTCCAACTCTGTTGTGTTAGGGAGAAAATGGAGTTACCCTTGACTGTTTCTTTCACCCCTTACCCAATTTGACACCATCAGAAACTTTCACTGGCTCTACTGTTAAAACAAATGTCACCGGTTCTCTCCATCTGCATTGCTACCCACTTCTGTAAATGTTTCTTACCTGTCTCCTAGAGTAGAGCAGTAGGCTCCACCAGCTTTCATAGTTTTCTTCTCACTCCTCCTTTGTTATTTCAACAGCAGAGAGACCCATTAAAAAGGAAAGTCTAATCACACTTCACCGGCTCTTCCCGTAGCCCTCCTCTTTTCTGTCTTTCCAGCAGAACCCTAGATTCTTAAAGACGTTTCTAATGCCCCACACAGTTTGGCCTGTTAATCCCTGGACTTTCCCTCTCCTCTCTCTTCTCACTGGCTCCGTTTGGCCCATACTGACCTCCTGCTGTGTCTGAGAGATTTTGAAATAGCTGTTGCCTCTACCGTGAATGCTTCGAGCCCTTATGGATCATTTAGTCACCTGCTTTAAGTCTTTGCCCAAATATCACTTTCTCAGTAAGACCTTTCTGACCATTCTCTTTTAAACTGCCATCACCTGTTTCTCTCTTTCATTTTCCCCATAGCATCTATCATCACCCAGCAAGGACTGTGTTTCAAAGTGGCTCCTCACCCCGAGTATGAACTCGGGGCGGGGGTGAGAATCCTTGGGATTTGCTGACTTTATATATGAAAGTCCCCAAACATTGTTGACGCATCCTTTCTGCTGCATAAGTAGTTAGTGAATACATGAATTAGTGGGATTAATTAGGTCATTTAGTTGTGTTTTGTTTTGTTTTTGTACCAGAGGCTCACAAATGCTAAGCAACAGCCCCCTCACTGAGCTATATCCTCAGCCCTGTTTGGGTGTTCTAAAGAATCATAGGACAGTAAAATGCTGCTGAGACTTGGAAATAATTTAACCCATAGTGTTTCAAAGAAATCTGTTGCTGTTAGTAATTGTTGAATGACAAAAGAATCCTATAGTCAAATATTTTAGAATTCACATCAGCATGTTGGATTTTCTGAGATCTATAGCATTGGTAAAAAGCTGATTCTTAAGCAAATACTAGCTTTGTAGGTCATGTGATCTCTGTCATGACTAATCCAGTCTGCCACTGTGATATAAAATAAGTCATAGCCAATGAGCACACCATAAGCATGGCTGAGTTCCAATAATACCACGTTTACAACACAGAGAGCTGACTGGGCTTAGCCCGCATGTCATCATTTGTTTAAATTTTGTTTAAAATAGCATTTTTGCATTAAGAGACCATGAGAAGTTATATAAAACTCCCACTAATATTTTGCTAAATAATTGCTCCTTAAGGCATAATTTAAAAATTACCGATCTAACCCAATCCTAGCAAAATCCAGCATAGATTTTATTAAGTTTCCACACCCAGCTGGCAAGATGAGAGGACCAAATTCCATGTCTGTCTTTGGGTGGGCTCCCCACTGAGTGTTCTTTGTACTCTTATGTCATTGTTCTACCACTGTTGTCTAGAAGTTTCTGACCTGTATCTAAAATTGTAGATTTTAAAATAACTGAGTATTTCTAGCACTCTGCTTTTGTTTTAATTTTTATATATTTATTACTATGAATTTATGTTTAATGCATTGCTGAAGAAACTCCAATGCACATAATTCTTGAAATTTTTTAATTCTCTCTTAATGTTTACAAAACTAAGAGACTTTTTAAACCACTGTCTCTTGAAGTACTTCTGTGTCCTTTTGAAAGGAAAAATGATGTAAAAATATTAAATCTTAACACAAAGTGCAAACAACACTGTAGGCAATAAAGGTAGACACACATGCGCATATACAAATGACCACCTGCTTGGCCGACTAGGCATTAATCTCTGCAACTTTTATGTTATTTGGCAGTTGTCATAACTTAGATCCATTGAATCTTTTCATTAGCCATAGTCTAGACAGTATCGCACTACAAACTTAGATTTCTGCCCTTTATCTTTCCATGTTCTTTTCTCTTTCCTTTTCACTGAGGCTCTCCCTTTGTTAGAATATCTACATCTTGCATGCTAGATTCCATGACTCCTCAAAGACTCTCTGACCTCCCACTGTACCAGTCTTGTAAATCAGCACATAATGGCATGAAATCAAAAGACATAAATTTACTTGAAAGCTCACTTAGGTGAGTTGCTTGATGTTTTGAATCCCTGCATTTCACTGTCAGCCAAATGAGAATAATTAATATGTATATACCTTGTAATTCAAAGTACATTCTACCATTATCTCATCAGGGAAAGGAAGTTAATATTTCCACTGTCTATTTCTGGGACAAAATGAAGTCACACTACGCTTATGAATGTTAGTGAGGTGGATAAGGTAATGATTATGGTGAACTTTGAGGTATTTCTCTTGTGTATAAAGAAATCAACCTATTGATTTGATCCAGTTAAATTTGATTGTAAAGTCATTTGTACAATTTGAACCAATTTGTATCTCTATTCAGTATCCTCTTTCCTTCCCTATTTTGTCTGTACGCCTTCAAATCTCTATTAACTTTATTAATTTTTTTCATATAAAAACTAATTCCATGAGGCTCTTTCAAAAATAGCATTTTTTCTTTTGGGGGACACCCCTGTAGATAAGCTTTTGAAAATGTCACTGTTAGATTTTTGGTCTCACTGTGAGGGACAAAGTGGATACTAACTTTTTTAGGATTCATCATTCCTTTTGGAAACAAGTGTCTAATTTGACCTGCATTAATTCCAGGATATCTTATGACTCAATTTCATCATGTTATATCCGGTACAGAGACTAACCAATTAAAAGGTTGATGTAAATTTGTTGCAACCTTTAACTAAACTTCAAAGAGAAGAAAACTAGCCACTTACTATTTCACCTTAACAATTTATTAAGTCCTCTTTTTCCAACTCTAATTCACTCAGTTGTTTAACATCCCACTCGTAAATATTCACTCTTTATTTACCATGCCATTCCTCTCAAAACTGTAACCATAAAGGCCTTTATTTTCTAGCCCATCTTTACTTCCATCTTTAGTTCTTTTTTCTTACAGTTCTGTATCACAAAACTCCAGAAAAGTGAAACTTTCTTTGGAAGCCAGTTAAAAGGGAGAACTGGAGGTTATCTTTATGAGGTAGATCAAAACATAGCAACTAAGAACACTGATAGATTAATCCATTGTGTTGCCCTTAGTGAACTGTAAATATATGAATGTCCCAGGTACCAGACAAGAGGCAAGTCGAAGTCAAAAAAAAAAAAAAAAAAAAAAAGGAATCACAGTAATCAAACAAAATGTAGCCTTTCCCTCTGTCCTTTTCACGTTGGAACCTTCCAAGGCAGCTTCATTCCCATAACTCTCTTTCTCCATTTTACCTCATTTTTGCCCTTCATAATACCTCAGGAGTTGCTTTATTCTATACAGTACTAAATATTCACAATATCAATCTCATCTGCCCCAAGGATCCTGAAGAGAGAAACCAGATACCGTGAGTATTGGAACCAGGTCCATGTTTCTCACCCATCTCCCCTTTTCTTGCCTATCATTCTCACACTGGGGATTCAGTTCCTTCCATGTTGTCAGAAAAAGTAGGAACATGGAAGGGGTGAGTCCTCCTTTTTTGGAGAAGGCCTTATTGTGCATCTGCCCCTCTGCACTACCCTTTTACCTTGTATTTTCCCAGCAGTCCGGCCCTTACACAGAGTGAGGAGATAAGGATCAAAATCACCTCCAAAGCTGCATTCCGTTTTTACCTGCCATCTAATCTCTTGCTCGATGGTTGCTCTGTAAGGCAGGTAAGGCAAGGACAGGCTGATTGAGGCTGGCATTTTTGATCTCTAGTTTTCAAGGCTGATTATTTTCTGGTTAGGTCTTACTTTTGGAGAAATGCTGCATTTTCCAACCCTTTGACATTAAGCTATTTGGAGATTTTGAAATTGAGTTATGATTTCTTTAAAAAATACGAAACAAGCTTATGCGTTATAATTTTCTTCTTATCCTTACTTATCACTTGTCATGGCTTCCCATGTGTAACATTGGGTAAGGGAAGTTCAAAGAATTTTTAATGCTGTGCTTTGAATATATTTTAACAATTTTTTTTTTTAGTTTGTTTTATCTGTTGCTATCAGTGATGAACCTTGAAATTCATTTAAGGGGAAATGCTGAAAGTATGTACTTCAAAAATATTCAACTCTGATCAGGTTAGGTTTTTGATATTTGATTTATTATTATTGCCTCCTTTATATATTTTAAATTGGGAATACAATTGAAAAGAAATTGGTTTTAGGGAAGCTTTGTCTTTTTATATTTTTCAAGATTTTACAGCCTCCAAAAAATACAATTTAGAATTTTAAGACATCACAAAGGCTTTTACCTAATTGCTTTTGTCTGGTAGCTAGTGCAATTAACTATTATTGTTTCAAAGTTAATTAAAGTAAAGATTTGATATTACAGAATATAACGCTAACCAGAGTGAATGGTGAAAGCATTGTCCTTATATGTTAATTTTTTTCTTGGTTCCCCCCCTTTCCCCACACCTCCCTTCTGTTCCCTCCTTTCCTTATTTAAAGCAGATTTATTTACATTTTTCCATTTTCTTCCCTTTCCCCTTTCTTTCCCTTTTCCCTTTCTTCTTTTCCCCCCTTTTCCCTTTCTAGTTCTCCTCCCTTTTGAATATTATCTTTCTTTCACCTAATATCTATTATACCGCTTTGTCTTTACATACTCATGGTTTCTCATATCAGAGAAACAATGTTGATGTTTTTATACTTAGAAGTACAGGTCCTTTGAAGTTGTTTTTCATTACCAGGTGACAAATGATTCCAAGTTTACTGAAATAAAATCAGAATCATATTGTTTATGTTCAGATTCTGTGGGTCCACGGAGTCAGACAGAGAGAGCAGGGATGGCTTGTCACTCTCCTTTGTGATATCTGCGACCTTAGATATACAGAAGCGGGGCTGGGGACACTTGAATGTCTGGGGCCTGGAATCATTTGGTGGTTTGTGTACTCACATTCTGGCCCCTGGGCCAGCTTGCCTCAGAGTATGTGTTTGTCTGGGTTTAGCTGGAGCGCATAAACAGGATCCTCCAAGTGGCCTGGCCTTCTTCCAATACAGCAGATGAGTCCATATAGGGGATATATCGAAAGAAAGAATACGAACAGCAGAGTCCAAGAACTAATCATACAGGAGCTGCATACTCATGTCTGACCCGACCACAGAAATTGCACAGCATTATTGCTCCATACTGTGTTAGTCAAGGTGCTCCCAAGCTAACTCATATTCAAGGTGAGGGGACCAAGACTCCATCTCTCTATAGAAGGAGTACTGAAGAATGAGAGAACCATGTTTTATAATTGTCACTGTAGAAGCGATTGATTCACTGCTCACTGAAATAATCTCTGTCCCTTCCTCACTCTAACTCAAGAGTACACATTTGCAATATCGTTGGTCAATGTTAAAAATATATACCTAGTCACTTATGGTTGCCGGGGACAGCATCCCTCACTTGAGCAGGTTTGAGCAATAAATAAAGTTGATTAATTAGCATAACTGAAACTTCCAGCAGTTAAACAGGCTTGAAAAGAGGGTTGGTTCAGCGACTGAGGAGTCGAAATGAGAAGTCCTGGCCCTGTTTCAGCATGGTGCCCCTCTGAGGGTGTGGACTTTATTCTGCACCTAGTCCCAGCGTGTGTAAGCGATGGCTGTCCTGGGCCATCTTCCTCAAACAGAGAGATAAGGAGCTGCCTGAGTGTCCCTCAGCTGGAGCAGAGAGCACGCACATGCTCCTGAAACAATTGCCAGTGTCAGCGTTAAGATGGAGTTTCTTTAGGTGCTGCTCATCCCTGAGCTAGCCTCAATTTCAAGCTTCTGCCTGCTAATTTCCAACTGAGGCTGTGACCGATTCCGTGTGAGGGCTGCATCTGCTATTCAGTGGGAAGTGAGCGGGTTAGGTGCCGGGAAGCCAGCCACGGTCTCCTTTTCACTTTGAAACACCTCCAGGTAGCATAAAGTCATTTGACTGTAGGGAATGAATGAAGCTACAGCAGTGACGTTATGCATCTCACAGCTTGGTCAGCTGAGCAGCACTGGTCCCAGTTCTGCGTACTCCTTAGCGTCCTGCCTTGGAGGCAGATCAATGTCAGACTTAGCACTCTTGGTGTTGAAGAAATATCTTTTGACAGAACACAGAGAAAATAAGTATGAAAAATGACTCTCAACTCGGATAATCTTTTTCAGTGGGGAGTGGTAGAACAATCACTGGGCTTGTGAGTGTTTGCGATGGGTGATGACACCCATATTTGTGTGAGGAGAATGTGTCCCACCTTCAATGGATTCTGCATTTCGCCCGACAAAGTACACTTCCCATCTGAGGCTATAAACTCATCTCTCTGTTTTTTAGAGCTGACACAAAATCTAATAATGTAGCCTCTTCTGCAATGACTTTATTAATTGTTTTCTACTACATGTCCATGAAGCATGGCAGGGTTACTGTCCTCATTTTCTAGTTGAGGAAATAGGGACAAAGAACTAAGCAAATTGGCCAAGAGCGCACATCAAAGCAGGGTAAGGTTGGCATTAGAAATTATGTTCCTGGAATCTGGTTTAGTGCCTTCTTTTAGGAGCATCATGAAAGTTTCAAACAAAAAAGTAACAAATCATAAATAACAAGCATTTGGGAGTCTGTTTCTCAGCCTCGGAATTTTTGTAAGAAATAAATATTTACAGATGGAGTAAAAGCCCTGACTTCCTCCTGCATGCCTGCCCTCCTCTGAGAAAATTAACATCTTCCATGTGGTGTTTTACTTTCATATGTATATATTTCTCTTTATATGTGTATTCATAAGAATATGATAATTTTGTACATTGTATTCTTACTGTTATCTTGTAGGAATTTTTCTACTGTACATTTTGATTTTTTTCTCAACATCATTTTTGTGATATACCTATATTGATTTGTGTGGTATTTGTTTATTCATTTTACCTGTTACAGTGTATTACATTGAATGAACACATAGCAGTTTTTCCATTCCTTTTATGATCACTTACATGTGATTTTTTGCTTTTTAATATATACAATAATCCAAAACTGTTTGAAGTTTTTACTTCTCATTGCTTTCTTGAACTCAGAAAAAAAACAAAAAAGAATACACTTATGGAGATTGTGTGGAGATTCAGTTGCATGCAATAAATTGAGTGTTAGAGTACTGCAGGAATGAATATCAAAAAATAGGGCCTAATAGCTATATGTACATTTTAGAAGAAATGATGAAACTCTAAAACCAATCGCTATCCTATCTATGCCATGATTTTCAATTGGTACATCATCTATATCTGTCTGTCTGTCTGTCTGTCTGTCTGTCTGTCTGTCTGTCTGTCGTTACATCTTGGAGTCTTAGGCTGCTTAGCCATGATACCTCAGGAGTTCATCATTACATTTGAAAACCTCACCTGTTTTCACACTAGCCATTACTAATGATGCTCCTGTCCTGAGCCAAACTTGGATTTCTGTGGTCTGCAGGAGTTTTTTACCAGGTTGAAAAAACTTGGCAGCTACCAAAATGTTGGGTTGCCAGCCATAAATAAAACAAGTTTTGTCGTTAAAGAAATAGAAATAGTATCCTGAAAATTCGAAGAATATGGAAACAACTTCCTTCTAAGAAATGCGTCTTGGAGAGAGAGTGCAATGTCTGAGACATCACGTAGGTCTGCTCTGAAGCACTGTCTTTAAGTGGTAGGAGAAGGCAAAAGATGGTCATTTGTTTGATTTGTATTTAGTAGCTTTATCACCTGTTTTCAGATAGCTTCTTAAAGAACCTGCCTGTCAACAATGAAACTCATTTATTTCGATCAGTATTTTGCTTTGTTCTGGAGTCCTAGCATTCGGAAGAAGTCGGTCTGTTTTGTTAACACTAGAGCTGTCTGTAGCATCACCAACTAATTTTGAAAACATCAACATGGATTTGGAAGAAATTAGGATTTAGGAGAGTTGGCCTCATAATTGATTCTTCCTCTGACCATGAAGTGTATGAAAAAAATCACTTAAACATTGTGTTTGTTTCACACCGCAACATTTCTGAGATAACCAACTTATTTTTCCATTCGCATTCTTGGAGTTTCCAGTCCCCGCTTTGTGCATGTGATGAGGAAGCACATGGTGGGGAGGGGTGGTGCAGGGTAGAAATAAACATTACATCTGGGGTGCTGGGAGGCGCAAGAGAGAGAAGAGGGGTCGGGGCCCCTTCATCCCCTTTGAGGCCTGTGGGTCAGGTCTCAGGCGTCCCCACAGAGTCTGGCCAATATTTCCCTTGGTTTCCAATGCTTGCAGAAACCCCGTGCGGCGCCTTCCTATCCGCCCTTCCACGCCAGCCGTTCTGGAGGCGCCCTTGGACCCAACCTCTTCACTCTTCCCAGCTCGCTAGTCTGGGGATGTTTTTAAGCTCTTTACATCATAAGAATTCAGAGTTTTTCTTTTCTCATACATGTACTATGTTCTCTATTGCTCTTACAAGGATTGTATTCTTTTAAAATACATATCCATTTTAAATGACATAAAAAGGCAGTGAAAATTACATTAAATCTTGAAACCTAGCAGTGACTAAAGCCAGTGTCTTACTCTGCCTGTGTACACATACGGAAAGAGGTCAACACATGAGCAGAGGAACACGTGCACACGCACACGCACACACACATACAATGTTACATGAATAAATTAATTCAATAATCTGAGCAATTTCTCCTTTCAACAATGTCAAGGACTCTTTCTATGCCAACGATATACCTATACATAATTTTTAATGGCTCCTTATAATTCTAGTTTATGGGTTACTCTGGGTTTGTTTTGGTTACCATCTATCAACATTAAAAGTGATTGTGAGCCTGACTCCTTATTCCTCACCTGCCATGAGTATAAATCTAAAAGCACTATTATTGTCCTTACCTTCTTTGATTAACTTCAGAGTTCTGGGCTGGTTTTATATGCTCTTAAAAGCCTCCTTCCCTTTGTCTTTGGGCTGTGCCCTGTTAAAATTCCTGTACATCAGAGTCACCTATCTAGGAGATGTGATGTTTTAAGTCAAACCTTCTATTTCTTATGAGACGCATCTGTTACATAGTAAAGATTTGACCTTTGAAAGTTATACCTTCTAGCAACTATTCTACTATAGTAGAATCATGCATAAATTTTACGTGAATATTTTGAATCCCACCTCTCTAACAAAAGCTATATATTTCAATTATACCCAACTTTCCTCTATTCTGTCCTCATGAAATTCAAAATGATATATGATTGCTTTCAATGAACATTGCCAGTTTCCTGACCACTTCTACCCTTTGAAAGATATACACCGCTAGTATAGATCATTGAGATATTTCCTCTATTCCCTGTAGCTGATGTTAGAAACATATTTAAATATGTTTTGCTAATGAATTGTGGTACAGATTCAGAAAGTGTCCGTGCTATTAAAACAAATTTGTGTGCGATTTGAATCAGGATTTTATAGCTTATTTCTTCAGTGTAACTGGATTAACTAGATATAGATCATGGTTCTCCTATATCTTATCCTTTGTTTTTAACCTAAGTCAACTCTCTCAGAAATTCTTCTACCTCAGTTTGTAAATTCAAGGGTATCTTTTTGTACTGTGAAGTACTAACACAGCACTCTTCTCAAAAGCCATTCTTTTGACATCACTGAGTTTCTGAGTTTGATACCCATCTTACAAAGTCTTACAGACATATACGTCATAATCATGCATCGCTTAAGGTTTCAATATAAATTGTATGACATTTATTACCCACCGTTTAGTTATTTGTATTTAGGGATCTGAGCAACTAGTAATATTTCCTGGTTATACCATCAGCTATTCCAGGTGTTTCTTCTCTTTCTGTAATACCTGTGTTCCTTTATAGCAGTGGTTCTCAATTAGGATAGATTCTTTTCACATCAAAGAACATCATATATATGCATATTTTACACAGACACACACACATATATATACACACACATGTATTTTACATCAAAGACCATACACATTTACATATATGTGAAAATATACATATATATGTCATATATGAATATATACACACACATACACACACACACACACACACACACATATATATATATATATATATATATATATGTCACAGTGGATAGGATGCTTCTATCCCCTAAATGGTAGAGTACAGGAATGTTGCTAAACAGTCTATAAGGACACTATCCCTCCTCCCCAGCAGAATACTATCTAATTTAAAATCAATAGTGCCAGGGTTAAGGAAACTTTCTGTTTGGAGATTGACCGTATGTTTTGAAATTGAGCTTACAGATTTCTCTTGCCACTGAGATGTTCAATTTAATACATTATTTTGATTCAAACTAGCTACTCAGTGGCAAAAAGATTATATCCCAGGACATCTCTGTCTTATCCTATGGTAAAAGTGAAACAGTAATCATCATCTTCATAAAAAATGTTCTCTTTGTTTGTAAAAATTATTTTATGACCAATCGACATTACCAATAATTGCATAGAACAGAGAATGGGAAAAACCAAACCATATTTCTGAATGAAGACTAAACTGGAAAGAGATCCCAGATGCTCTCTACTCCAAAGGACATTTGCTGTTTTGAAAGTTGCATTTGCCTATACACTGAAAAAAACTCCATGGGTAGCATAATACTAACACTATTTTCATTTTTCTCTCCTTCCTACCCCACCTTCAGACATTTCACATTTTCAAGAACAAAATGATTTAAAAGGATTGCTAGAAAATCTTTATCAAAATATCCAAGCCAAAAAAAGAAAGAATGTAGAAATCATGTGGCTGGCTGCAACGGTAAGCACTCGTGTCAGATCTCGTTTTCTATCACAGCACGCATTATCAGTTACCTATGCGGCAGGGTCCTGCCTCTGCACTTTGGGTTACCAGATGTCACTCCCTTTAGCCAGGGATGAGGCATTGCCAATCTCGTTGGTAGTCCTGTCAATAGGCTAGAGCATACGCAAGAGGAAGAAGCACTCAACAAGAAGGAGCTTTGCTCCTTGACTACTCTTGCCAACCCGGGGTTTGTCAGTCTGAGGTTAAGGTGAAGTATCTGTGATTTTTGTTTTCTGTATAAACCAGGATTTTGATCTGCAGCTCTAGAGACATATGGTTTCAACAGAGTGTGGTTATCACATCTCTGACTCACAGCTTCAATAAGGCTTCTGGACATATTGTTCAGTTAATGAGGTTGTAAATGTGTTTGTTAATTTAGATATTGGCATAGAATTTATTACTGATGGATTCATCTTGGGGTAATGAGCTGTATTTTGTATGGTTCTCTCTCACTTAATGGCACCCTTAGGGTAGAAGGTCTATTTTTTTTTCCCCTGTAGATTTCTATAGAGAGGAAGAGAATCAAGCCTATAATTTTTAAGCTCTTTTCTGGCCACTGCGAGGAATGAAATTTATGAATTTTATTAAAACCTCAGACCCAGAGATCTTCCTTTAGGAAAACACCCTTTCATTGGGAAAGGCACACCGGAGGGAGATATGATGTATGCCATATTTGTGGTTTTTGCACTGTTAGTCTTATAATTTGGACTTCAGGTTACGTCAGCTTCTAATGTAGTCTTACTTTTTCTCTATCAATGGCATCTAAAACAGACTGTTTTCTTGACTGCCAGTGTCTCAAATATAGTCCAATATTACTTATTCTCCACTGGGTAAAAAGAGAAGATATTTTGCCATGAGACTATTTTAGGTAATTTAGTAAGAGCAAGGCAAAAGAAAGATGCTTTAGTTTGCACTCATCCCTTCTTGGAGTCCCAGGGAAGATCATCAAAGGTAACAATATGAAATGTTGCATTCACGCAGCTCATTTACACTAGTCTCATTTAGCTCCACAATGCATTCCGTGCAGGCTGCTTGTAAGAGTTCTTCCCCAGTGTGGCCGTTTTTTTGTGTCTTCAGAGATTACTATGGTTATTAATTCTCACATGGTAGATCATTGGTTATTTTTTGTATTTTACTACTAACATAATAGCAGTAAGGTAGTTTGGTCATTTGCCAAGGCCCTCTAACGCCTTGGAAGCATATAAGTATGTAATTATATGTATATCATTAAGTTATGTAAAAATTTAAGGATACACACAACCAATTACTAATGTATATTTTCTATTACATTTATTTTTCCATTTGACAGAATAGAAGGTTTTCACATAAATCCTGCATATTTCTATAAAGGTTTTCCTGGAATGTGCATGCTAATCATGTAAGACTTCTACACAACTTAACATTGAACAAGATTATCAATTATTATCCGTTATCTATTTCTGTAGGCTGATATCTCAGTTTCAAGATCCCATTTGTAAACAACGGAACTAAACAATACTCTCAAAAAGAAGAAATATACAAATTTCTTTTGACATTTTTCAACAAGCTTTATTTGTCCTTTCCTCTTTTCTTTAAATCTTATTAAATGAAATATTGCTTGTGTTAGACTTTACAATCAAACTGAAACATATAAAGCTATTTGCTTCTATCTTAATTTAATTTAAATGATAAAATGAGAAAATAAAGAAACCCAATGCTAATCAAGTATGTTGAATCAAGCTTGTACAGTTCTAGAGTTGTAGAAATACAGAAATCAAGACCCCCATTTGTCTATTCTGATGAAAGTGCTCCCACCTTCACTTTATTTTAGATTTGGAACGTTAAATGTCTTATTAGGAAAGGCACATACAATGGTAAGGATAAATTTTAAAGAATATGAATTTTTTAAAAAATCGTATCTCAAAAAGCAACCTTTTTTATTACTAGGAATGTAATCAAGCTTTTAAGAAGGTGAATTACTGTTTATTTGAAAGGATTAGAATTTCCTAAATGAAAAAAGATTATAGAGTGAAATAGGACCTTCATATTTCTGTAGCCTTTTTTATTAAAGTTGGAAAGTAGTAAAGGTCTAAATTAATAGGTGCATATAAATCCTACTTTAAGTATCAGAATCACAATTAAAATATGGTAAAAACTCTTGATAAAAACTGCATCATCTTCTCAAAGCACGCAACTTTTAAAGCCTCTTTGATGGCTAATAATAAAGTAGACTTTTATTATATAACATTTAACTTATTTTAAATGCGCACTGTTTAGCATCATCGATGCTGCTGGTGGTTAGTAGTATCTTATATCAAAACTCTGTCGTGGTGCAGAAGGAAAAGGAATGGAACTGTTCACCTACTAACAATGAGGCAATAAGATAAGGGACTATTGAGACTTAAAAGATTCTTCTCTGACTTAAATTACAATAACAAAAATAACGGGTTATATAGAACGTACATAACAGAATTTAAAGACTTGGTCCTTGAACCTAGGTACACTGTACTTGCACCCTGGTTCTTCTCTGTTGTGTGGAAGTTACTTAAGATATCTGAACCTCAGTTCCTTTGTCCATAAAACAAGAATAATTGTACCTTCTCTTAGGGCTCACGTGACGTTCATTACAAGAGCAAATCTACGTAAAATTTCATAGTGTTTTGCCTGGCGCACAGTAGATGTGCAAAGAACAGTGGTCACTTATAGTATTCTTGTATTGCCAAATGGTTTCCTCATCTTTTACCATGTCCATGCTTAAAATATTATAACAGAAAGCCAAATATACAACAGGTTTTTTAAAAGTAAATTGCCATGATTTTAGCTAGTTAAGATTCAAAGCAAGTGTCCAATCCGGACAATATAGGGCTTCCCCTTTTCTTCATGAAATTGTTGCTCCTACCAGCAAGCTGTGATTGTCATTGTCATCCACGACACATCATTGTCTCTGAGGTTCCTTTGCCTCCTCTCCTGTATGTTTCCCATCTCCTATGGCTTCAACAGTCCTGTACTTCACATACAAAGTGCTAGAAAAATTAAATCTATCGCACTGGCTTTTGAAATGAACAGGCAAACATTTTACATTTTACAGTGCCGCTAGAACCAGGTGACTTTCACAAATGAATCTAAACCCAAAGTCATAGTCAATGTTCTTATGCTGGAAGCGTTTAGAGGAGCCCGATGCACGAGTGATACACACGTGGGCAATAAACTTTTCCTACCTGTCTCACAGATTTGCCGCAAACTAAATGGTGTTCGCTTCACCTGCTGTAAAAGTGCCAAAGACCGGACGTCCATGTCAGTGACGCTGGAGCAGTGCTCCATCTTGAGGGACGAGCACCAGCTACACAAGGACTTCTTCATCCGGGCGCTGGACTGCATGAGAAGGTATCGCGTGCTCTTAAGGTCTCTTTTATGTCCAGCTCATTCTGAGATTTTTGTTGTTTTAAAACATCTTACTGGAGGACTAAATGTTTAGTAACTTCCCTGTGTTGCCATGGTTTACAGCTCATGGCATGAGAGATAAATTAACTTTTAGTATTCCCCTACTCATTTTAGGTAATGAAAGGCAATGTGGCCATGAATGCACTTAATAATGTACATGGAGGACATATTTCATTAGCTCGTTAGCTTATGAGCTAAAGTTAAAGAGCTCTGAGCATTTCCTGTATAACACTTGATGAGCACATTCTCGTGACATACAAGCAGTTATGAGAACATGCAAAATAAAACTAAGTCAATATCCAAACAGAGCCTTTCCAAACTGCAGCTAATGTCCTCTTCTTATGACCTGTATAGTCTCTAAGTGAGTAACCTCTTTCCTGACATCATTTTCTCATTACTCATCATAAAGATAGGATGACACTGATACTTTAAAATGGAGAATTAATATTGTTACAGCTGACATTAAAATGCTGTGCCCCAAGTCATGTGTCTTGATTCATTTCCACAGTAATTAAATCTCAAGACAGAGCTGTAATGGAAAGGAAAAAGTGCCTCATTCACAATGTCTATCAGCAAGGACACATGTTAATTTAAAAGTTAAGTGAATTGTCTCTTTTCTGCAAAGACTCGCGCAGAAGCACACCAGGGAGTGGGAAACAGGCGGGGTCCCAGGGGTCCGTCCTGGGTGCGCTTGCAGAGGCTGCTGCCTATCTGACATGCCGTCAGCTCCCACTTTTCTTTTCAAGGCTGCAGCCTTTCAGTGGAGACACAGATGCTTGCCTGCGCTTGTTCTATGCCTGTATGTTTCTCCGCTAATGAGAGCTTTCTGAAGTCCTCTACTTTACACCATTTCATGTCTCTTGGCATTTTCACTCTGCAGTGGAGTTCTATCATGATTTTTTGATTAGTGAATAAGGTTGTTTTAGAGGCCTGACATGAACATCTCAGCCATATTAAGCACATTTGGTTGGTATAAAAAATTCTTTCAAAAATAGTCTGTCAGCATTAACAGGAAAAATTCTGAATCTGAATACAAAGTCTTCTAAAGTACGGCAAAAGAATACAAATAGAGAGGAATAAACGTGCTTGGAGCAGAGACCAAGAGCACACAGTACTGCAGGCCAGGGATGCCATGGAACTAAACTAATTTAACTCACAAATTAGTTGGAGGGTGAAACTATTGCCTGTTTATTTAAGCTGCAGAGAAGAACCCCTTCAACTAGAAGGTAGTCCTCCAAATGAGTAAATGGGGGCTGTATCTGTCAGAAACATATTAAACCATAAAATCACAGATTTTTATATTGGGTAAGATCATTCACGGTCAACATTGTACACACAACACACTGCTCACAACATATCATTCAGGGGTGTTTGTCTTGTAATTGTTAAAAAAAAAAGGTGTTGGAAATTTAATCTAAAACACTAATGCCCTTCACTTTTATATTCCTACTACTCTGGTAATACTGGTTTTGTTTTCTTGGGTTTTTGTTTTTTTTTTTTGTTGTTTTTTTGTTTTTTGCTAAATTTCAGATTTGTCAAATTTATTCTTCTGTTTTGCATATGTAAATGTCACATGAGAGTGTGCAGGTTTGCTTTCTGTGTGTGTGTATATATTTCAAGAAAATGAGACTTTAAAAAAAAATAAGTGCCTTCATGTCCCTCTTTGGATGTTCTGTCTGATAAAAGAAATGTTTAGGTGGCAGCATATCTAAGTAGGTAACAATGAGGCATTTGAAGCCAGATGACCTGAGTTTGAACTCATCTATCTGCCACTTACTAGCCATGAAGAGATTAAGTGCTTATGGCATCTTAGCGCCTTAGTCAAGTTAATCACCTCTTGGTGCCTAGAAAGCAATCATGACAATAGTAGTCACTTCCCAGGAGTGTCTTGAGGATTAGATGAATTGATGTGTGTATAATGATTAGACAATCTCATGTAGTAAGTTAATATTTGATGAATAAAAATTACCAGAGTTCATAAAGTTAGCATTCTGATCTTCCCAGTGATTATGACCTTTGTATTTTTGTGTTTGTGAATACATTGTGAGATAGAGTTGACTTAGATATCATAGATTAAAGTGTTCTGGCAGCTCTTATAAATAGTTTCAAGTGTAATATTTTCACTATTTAAGAAATAATCTCTTTAAATAGCACCTTAAAAATATTCATGTGTTTGCAAATGCTTTGCTATTTATGAGAGGATTGCATTCATTAAAGTAAGTCTGGTTTTGTTTCTTGTAAACATTTTTAATGTTAGTATGCATTATTGCAGGCCCTTACAAATAATTATAGAATTTGAGCTGAAGAAGTCACTGTAGAAATTTCACCTTATAGGCTTGGGGGTTTAGCTCAGTGGTAGAGCACTTGCCTAGTAAGTTTGATCCACAGCACCAAAAAAAAAAAAAAAAAAAGAATGAAGGAAAAAAAGAAAGTAAAGAAAAGAAATTTCACCTTATAAATAATGAAACCGAGCTCTAGAGTATTTTGGCAGACACTACATATTAGCACCTGTGCAGGAACATAGTCTTCTAGTTATATTTTAGTGTTACTTTCTTTCTACCAAGTGGAATGAATTAGTAGCACTTGAAATTATTTGGTAATGTGTTTAAATATTTTAACCCTATTAGTTAAAATAGAAGCCATAGGTTTTGGGTTTTTTTTTTTTTTAAAGCATCTACTTGTAGAAATTCAAGACTGTTTGCAAAATCAGAGGGGTCTGCCGAAAGCCTGAAACGTCAAGAGCATGCTATAGCTCTATTTCAGCTTTATCTGTCTTTGTCACCATTGTATCTAGACATCAAGCATGATGTGTCAGCCAGAGTAAGATGAGTTTAAATAGTGGTTGAATAAATTAGGAAAAGTCCGCTGAGGAATGCTTTCTTCCGCTTTCTGCTTTTCAGAACTATGTTATAACTTTCTCATCTTTTTAAAAATTGTGTTTTTAATCATGTCCTGAGAGTGCAGTTTTTTGTTCTCACTTTTGTGTTCAAGCCTGGTTTCCTGGAGCCGTCCTCTGTCAGAGAAACCGGGTACCCAGTTAGCAGTGAGTCAGAAATTGCTGTCAAGCTGCTGAATCCAGTAAGATTTCCAGCCTCTACCGTGTGTGTGTGGATGAGTCGGGAACACACTCAGCCTCAGGAGTATTCCGGCCTGCCCTGCCGTTTATTTCCACCAAGTCCTTTTAGATGACCCAGGTCCCCGGTGATGTGCGGAGCGCAGCGAGGCCGCAGGGGCTCTCGGCTTGCTGTGCTCTCCCTGTTGAGTTTCTGGCTGGCCCTCTGGTCTGAGGAGCAGGAACTGTCCGCCCAGGCTGGATGTGAAATTCGCTGTCTGCGTTATTTGTCACCAGGATCACTAATGCTTCTGACAATGCTTATGAGTGGCTTTTTCTACTTTCCATTTCAAATCAGGTCAGGTCCCCGGGGCAGTGAAATTGCTGCTTTCCACCCTCAGTCCCACCTTTATGGAACTGGATTGAGGGAGCTGGGAACCAGCAGCCAGGCAAAACCCCACAGGCGCCACCTGTTCTTACCCCTCTTGAAGCAAAATCGTTTGTTTCTTAATAAATAAAAGCTTCTTGAGTTGTTTTTTGACTCTTGTCAACTACCAGGTGGTTTGGGACAGCATATTCCAGTTTTCCAGTTTCGCTGGGGTTGGCCAAGGTTTTCCCAGCTGCTCACTCCGCCATCTGGGGAGTCCTGTTGTCCAAAGAGCAGCCTCACACTGCACATCAGAACCACTTCTGAAGACTTAAACTACCCAAGTTTAGATCCCTCATGAATTATAATTGAGAAGATCTGAGTTGGATCCAAGGATCTAAACTTTTAAAGGCTTTCAGTATAATCCTGGATTTAAAATTCAGTGTTATAAATGTGACTCTTTTAAAAAAAATTTCAACTTACTGTGATTTTTCGTTTTACTCAACACTAGTGGTAGTTTATTTTACCTTTGAATTGTTCCAATTGCTTTGTAGGCTATTTTCTCTGGATTTATTTTTTCCTGAATTAGTTTATACTTATGTAAATTAAGCTTTTTTCTATTGTGGTAATTTCTGTAACAGTTTCAAGTTATCTGTGGTTGTGGATGAAAAGAAATAACCGAAGCTTCATCTGACCACTTGTTCAGAAAATCCACTCCCCAGATAAGTTCCATTGGTGTAGCGAGTGGTCCCTTCTTCTCTGCTCACTGCTTTACCCCCAGGACCCACAATCCCTCAGGATACAGCTTCTCCATCCCTGTTCAACGTGTGAGAAATAAGTCAGTAAAAGATGTAGATTTCTAAAGGTTTCAGCTCCTACATGTTAGGTGGTTTTGTGACCATGTAGGCACTTGGAATGAAGCATGTGACATTATCACTCAATTTTCACAAATTCATAGACAAAAGTTCCAGAAAACGAAAGTAAAAATTTTAGAAAGGTTATGACCCCAACTCCAAAACCAATTGGAAGCAAACAACTTTAAATCACAGTCCAAATCCACCACATTTTGCAAGGTTTTAAACATTTCAGTCTCTTTCCCTAAATATCCAGAAAGGGTAGTACCCAACTTAGGAAGGTTCTACTTATAATTTTTTTGACTTCACAGTGGTTCAGAAACATGTTCAATAGAAACGTTATTTTGAATTTTTTTTTAAATGGGGTGTCTCACTCTATTACCCAGACTTACCTTGGACTCTTAGGCTCAAGAGATCCTTCTGCCTCAGCCTCCTTAGTACCTGGGTACGGTTCTAAGTTCACTCTTTTCCCAGGGTAGCAGTATGTGATATGTTACTCTGGCAGTGGTGGGCAGCAGCAATGAACCTCACTCCCACTCAGCCGTAGTCTCACGAGGGCAGCAGTGCCCCAGGGTGCTGGGTTGCTGAGCAATGATGTTCAGTAGATTATGTATATTAAATGCATTTTTGACTCATCATATTTTCAACTTCCATTGTGTCTACTGCAACTTAACTCCACCATCCACCATCAGTTGAGCAACATTTGCATTACTTTCAGCTGCACATACCTGGCGCGGCCACCAGTTAGGATTTCTTGATTGAAATGGCAGAAGATCCCCGTGATGGTAGGAAGTTACAGGGCACCTGGGTGGATCACACTGCGCACCAGGGGTTTTTGTGGCTGCCTGTATTGTAAAATCAAAACAGTGGTTCTCAACACTCATGGAGCATTAGAAGCATCGAAAACATGAAAATAGCAAAGGAAGGAAGGAAGGGAGGGAGAGAGGAGGGGAGGGAGGAAAAGAAAGGAAGAAAGAAACAAAGACAGAGGGAGGGAGAAGGAGGGGAAATGGAAGGAAGGAAGAAAGAAAGGAAGGAAGAGGGGAAGGAAGGAGGGAAGGAAGGGAGGAAGGGAGGGAGGGAGGAAGGAAGGAAGGGAGGGAGGAAGGAAGGAAGAAAGAAAGGAAGGAAGGGGGAAGGAAGGAGGGAAGGAAGGGAGGAAGGGAGGAAGGAAGGAAGGAAGGAAGGGAGGGAGGGAGGAAGTAAGTCCCAGCGTGGGCCAACCTCTGGGATAAAGTCAGAGTTGAGAATTCCTTGACTAAAGTCAGCCATATTTAAACCAATTTTAATTTAAATTAGCAGTTGGTATTATTGGCTTTAAAATACTAGCAGCCGGATGTAGCTACCCTTTCTTTGAGTCTTGAAATGTGTGTGGCCAGATTTTTCCTTGATCATCTGCAGCAGAAGTTTAAAAGTCATAGATAAATAATTGACAAGATTTTGGTTTTTATCATTTTCTTTAAAAAGGCAGAATACAGACTCAGCACCCAGTTTCAATTATAAAATCTCTTTTGAATGCACAGAGCCATGTTTTCCCAACACTTGCGGAAAACGTTTTTAGTTCATATTTCCAAACTTTTATTTGATTAGTAAATTATAAGAATTTGCCTTTAAAGAAAGAAAACAATAAATTCGACAGGATTTTTTAAAATGTCACATTTTACCAAAAAATAACTTGGTGAGGAAATTTCATTGGCAAAAAAAGTAATTTTAAAAAAGGCATTACACATTTATTTCTTTAAACTGGAACTTTGACATAGTGTATGTTTGCCACGTAGCAGTGCAGCCCCATCTTGCTTAGTTGTCTTTTATTTGTCTACTGCTACGTTACTCTGTCAATGTGTCATCTGATGGTAGATCTGCAAAGTTAAGGTACTTCCTGTGTCATTTTAGTCAGATGGCTCAGGGTAAGTGTCAGTGTTCAACCTATTATCACCTTTAAGGGAAAGCGCTCTCATTACTGTTTTTTTAGTAAATATTTAGTTCATAAGAGAAACTAACAGCTCAACAGCCTATTGGATTTTATCTCGTTGAATGTTGTATTCTTAGCATGCTGTGTCTGAATTTGTATGTGGGAGGAGCATAATTTATGAAATGTTTTACTTTATAAACAAGTGACCTTTAATCAGTTGATGTCAACAGCATTGTCTTTGTGATGGCTTATTCCCTTGCAGGGTTCACTTCTGCAGTCATAGAGTGCATTTGTTGTTAAAATACAGAAGTCCCTTCTTTTCTTTCTTCCTTAGTCTTGTTGTCACTTCAGTCTATGTTTCTTCTCTTTAGTTGAAGATACTAGTTTAAGAAGAGTTGCTATTTTTCATATTGTGTTCTTCAAATATTAAAGAGAATTATAAGAATTGCAGACATAAATAATGGAAGTCACAGCTGCATATTTACTTTTCTAAGGGACAGAGCCAATAGCAGAAGAATGGACAGTTTTCCCATTATTGCTGTTACCTCTTCGCTGGAGAATTTCAGTAGTGTGCTTGCCAATCACTCGGGATCGTATCTTTCACAAATAACAGGAACAATTTCACATAGATTCACATTCATCCTGGTTAATAATTACACAAAAACTGGTCCCATTTGGGACGTGTTTGCATCAAGGAAAATTAGGCAAGAATTCCTGTGAAGAATACACTTCCCTGACAGTCATGTTGGAGCAAGTGTCTTTTAACAAGATATCCCCAGAAGAGCCAACAAAAGAGAATTTCTTTTACTGGAGAAACCACAGAATGACCCAGGGAGAACTTTCGACTTCCTGACAAAATGCATATGTTAATTGTAGGGAATTCTCTTCCTATGTTCCTGTGTGGCAAGATACATTATCATATTATTCTGTCAGAAGAAAGACAGTTGTTTTGAGATCTACTTCTTGTCTCTAATGTGTCTTGTATACATAGTATTTGTTTTCTAGTCCTAGCGACTTGAGACCCATGAGCGTGAACCTCGGCATCAAGGCCAGCCTCCAAGTCTACACACAGTATCTCAGGGAAACTACAGTGTTCTTATCAATTCCTGAAACCACGAACTAAGGATCTAGGCATATACATGTACGGGATAGCTTGTTAATATAATTTAATTTAAAGAAATTGAATCATATATATGAATCCAAATGAAACAAAAAATTTAACTTCTACCACATACACAGGTTTTTAAATTCAAGAAGACTTGGGGCTGGGGACTTAGCTCAGTGGTTAGAGTGCCTGCCTTGCAAGCACAAGGCCCTAAATTCAATCCCCAGCAGCAAAAAAAAAAAAAAAAAAAAAGACCTTAAGTCCTTTTTCTAACACTAATTATTTATGTAGCTTTAGACAAGTTAATCTATCTCCAGGCCTCGGTTTTCTGTCTGCAGAGTAATGATACTACATACGATCTCTCCTGTAGGTGTTGTGTTAAATGAGATCATTTATTTAAAGTCTCGCCACCCAGTGGGTGTCATGGGCTCTGCCTGATCGACATTACCAGGGTCCCCCAACATACCCCCTATTCTACTTATTTTTCCCTATTATTTTTCTAAAAATACACTGTAATATTTCTCACATTGGGGAATTTCTATGGTTTTCAAGGTCTCAGAGTAAAAATTACAGGATTTTTAATACTTGGCTTTTAAAGGGCTTAAACTGTTTCTTCATGCCTGTGGAATAAAGGCTTGGTAATCGTCCAAGAGCCCTACTGAGAACATCAAGGAATCTAGGAGCTTCTAAGCACCCTGTTTCCTCAACAATAAGACCTAACAGGAAGATAAACTTCAGCTGTAATTAATAGCGGGTCGTTCCCATGCTGAAGGCCGGTGTCATGCAGATTATATCTCACTGTTCTTTAGCTCAGTGATTACTCTATTATGGCAGGGAAGGCAAGGATAGGCTGATTGGGCCTGGCATTTTTGGCCTCTAGTTAGGACTTACTTTCAGGGAAATAGGACGTGAAGTAGGAATTAGTGTTCTTCTGGGTTCTCGCAGAGCTTTGCCTCAGCACCCTGATAATAAAAAATGAATGTTCAATTCTTGAATTTCCACAGACTTATTTACTAGTTAGGATATCTTATAAATAATGTATCAGGAATCCCACTTCAAGATGTAAACCAGGCTATGGCTCATTAGCAGACATATATCAGTATTATTTTCATTGAGTCAAAAGTGAACATCTTTTGAGTATCTGCTATAATAGAATGCCATTCTGTATTAGCTTTCTGTCACTGTGACAAAGTACTTGACAAAATCAACTTACAAAGAGGAAAGATCTATTTTGGTTCATGGAGTCAGAGGTTTCAGTCTATGGGCTAGTGACTCCATTACTTTGGGGCCTGCTGGCAAAGTAGCACATTATGGTGGCAGCCTGTGGCACAGAGGACTTATCACCTCATGAAATCAGGAAGCAAAGAGAGGCAGAAATGGGAAGGGCCTCAATATTCCCTTCAAGGGCATGTTCCCAGTGACCTAACTTCCTTCTTCTGGGCAGCACATTCTAAAGATTTCATCACCTTCCTGTAGCACCCCAGGGTGGGGACCAAGCCTTTAGCACACGAGGCTTTGAAGAACACTCCAAACCCAGTGATAGCATTTTGTTCCTGGCCCCTGAAGACTTGCATCTGTCTTGTAGTACAAAATGCATTTACTCTGTCTCCAAGCTTGCCCAAATTCTTAAATGGTTCAGCATTGCTGTAAAGCCCAAGTCCAGTCTCCTCTGAGACTCAAGGCAAACTATTAACTGTGAACTTCTATGAAAATCAAAGAGAAAGTTATACACTTCCAAGGTACTATGGTACAAGGTAAGTATTTCCATTCCAAAAGAAAGGAATAGGAAAAATAATAAAGAGAAATTAAGCCAAAACAAGACCAAAACTCAACATAGTGAATATTGAATCTCATCACTCTGTACTTCTCGTGCAGGAACATGGTGTTGTGATGTAAGCTTTGAAGGGTTTGGGCAGCCCCGTCTGTGTGGCCTTGCTGGCTGCAGCCCATGTGACTACACTCTGGTCTGACTGTGTTGTCTGCCTGCAGCTTCCCTTGGCACACAGTCCACATTCCTATCATCTCTCATTTCCTAGATCTCAATAACATCTTTGACTTCACAGCTTCATGCATCCCCACTTCAGCAACTATTTGCAGAAACTTTGCCTGGCCTCCCAATCTGTTCTTTGAATTCTCAGTAGACAAGTCATGACTCCATAACCCTTCTATTAGGCATGCCTGCAAAATCAGGTCATATGGGCAGTGCCAAGACCTGACATATTCGTAGGCTCTAAGGTCCATTACAGCCATGTTTGCAGTGGCCTCTGAGTTCTTTCATTGCTGAATATGGGAAATGAATCCCGGGGAAACAGATTTCTGGTATACCATATATAAGCAGGGTGATCTGGGGCATTCTTTAAAGAAAGCTGTGAAAGGAGTTTACATTTGTACATAGAGTACCTGCATCCGCTGTGGTCAGGTCCTGCTGATTCCTGAGATTGCTCTCAAGACATCTTTCTTACTGTCTCAGTGCAAAAGATTTGATTTCTTTATTTTCTTTTAATGTATTTTTATTAATGCACGTTAATTTTACAAAATACTGGATTGCATTGTGACACTTTTTGTTTTTTTAATTTTAATTTCTTTATTGCTATGTGTTTACATAAAGATTACATTTGTTATGGTACATAACACATTTCATTTTTTTTTATTCCCCATCCTCTGTACTCCCTCTCCTTTCCTCCATGTCTGGGTCCCCTTCCTTTTTCCAAAAGATCATTCTCCCTGTTTCCTATTATCTTTTATTTTGCTCTTTAATTTATATTTTGGGTTTCTCATATAAGAGAAACCATGCAATATTTAAGCTTCTGTGTCTGATTCATTTCACCTAATATTATGTTTTTAAGGTGCATCTATTTTCCTACAAAGGAATCAGGTTGATCCCTCTTTTATGGCAGAGTTTTGCTTCATTGTGTGTATATGGCACACTTTATCATTCATCTGTTGATGGACATATCATCTTCCTCCAAGATCTAGCTATTATGAATTGTGCTGCTTTAAGAATGGGTATCCATGTATTAGTGTGCTGTGATATCTTTAACTCTCCAGGAAGATACCTGGCTTCTTTGTAATAGTGCTAATCTCCTTGCACCTGCACCCCTCTTGGCAGAACCATTAAACACTCTCCTCTTCTGGACAAACTGAAGGGTTTCCGAGTTTTTCCACTCTGCTCCTCTTTGCTCCTGTTTCTCATTTGTAAATCTTCTTAAAAGTAGTTAGTCATACCCATGCCGCTGTCTGAACACCTTGCTGCCTTTAAATTTCCTCTGCCAGATACACAGCCTCAAAAATATTTTTGATTTGTTTCTTACTAAATGAAGGCACAGTGGAATAGGACAAGAGTGTCCCCTGAGTTTGGGTAAAGACATGTCCCATGTTTTGACAGGAACCTGTGACACGAATGAGAATTTTAGCGGGGAAGGAGCAGAAATCCACTTCAGACAAGGGAAAGAAACTACCATTGAAAGGCAAACAAAAATGTAGTTGATTAGGACGATGATTAATCCCTTTGTACTTGGAAAATTAGGATTAGTAGGAACTAGTCATAGAAAGGGCTTGTTCTCATTAAAGAAACCAGACATGCAGGCAGCCGGGCCCTCAGTGATGTGTGGAATAGAGCAGTTAGGCCAAAGCCTAGAAAGACTGTGTATGTCTCTGGAAGATTAAAACAGGAGAACCTAGGAAGTAATTCCTGAGTCTCATTCATTTAAACTCTTAATATTTTTTTCTTAAACACCACCTGAGCAATTATTTATTTTAGCCTTGTCCTAGGCAGCGATGCCTACAAATTCATTCTTTCAAGGTATGTCTATGTCCTCACAGACATGAAAATAAAGCCAAGAGTATTAAATTAATGCGCAGTGAGTGTGCTACCCCAAAATTCTTGCTTTCTACAGAATGCAACTGTGATGAGCACTGGCTGTCTCAGCAGGGTTTCAGCCCTCCTTCCAACTTTAATTTGGTCTGTGGTGTTCTAGTCTGTAGTCCACAGGCCGATGTCTAATGAAAACTTGTCTGGGAGCCAACAGAGTGTGTATGGAAAAGCAGCCAAAATATGGCAAACTTGTCTCCTGATGGGAAGATCACAGATGACAGAGAAGTTCAGTTCCCAGTGTAATAAATTTATGCCCAAATGATAATGGCCTAAAGCCCTACGGGCAAAATGTATTATATGCGATTATACCCCACTCGCTTCCATTGAGTAGGCATTGCAGAATCCCAATGAGTGTGAATAATTCATTTTAGGATCAAGAATGTAATTTATAAAGCATATCATTTGCAAAATTGGTAGTTTATTAGTTCTAAGAAATCACATGTTTTATTTTTGAAGTATTGCAGCATTGTTTGGGGGATCACTATGCTGAATACTCAAAATCTACTAATTAAATAGGCTCAGCAGAGAGCAGGATGCCTCAGTAAGCAACATAAAGTAAGTACAATGACATGGATAAGAGAAAACAAGTGGATTTAGATTGCCTAGTTTTCCCCCCATCTTAGCAGTGGGAATGAAATCCTAACAGCCCTTATATTACTTATCTATGAAAAACATGTATATGTATATGAATATAAATTGGTGAGATAGGTAGGTAGATAGATAGATAAAGAGATAGATAGAGGTATAAATTGGTAACCGATTCTGATAAGCGCATGAGATACAGTTGAAGTCATTACACCAGGACCCTCACGTCAGTATCAAGCACCCTTGTAAGGATGTTATGGTGATTAAAAGAAGTAAGGATCCCTTGAAGCAGTTAACCCAGTACTTGTTGCATCCTGAGGATCAATAAACATTAAATGCTGCTAGGGCTATTAGTGCTGTTGCGTGGCAATAATTGTTTGTTATCACTGCTTCTTTGTCATGTTGGGTTTCTATAGAAACATTTTTACTAAACTGTGAATAGATGTGGTGTCCTCAAACTGTACTGAGGAAAGTAAAAGACAGTCCTTTCAATTAGTCCTATTGTCTATTGTGTTGGTTCTCAAGATATGGTCTCTGGACAGGCAGCATCACCATCACTCAGGAACTTGCTAGAAATACACGCTCTCAGGCCCTATGGAAGACCTGGTGGAGCAGAGTCTCTTAAGAGTAGCACTAGCAACTACTGTTTGAATGAGTCTCCAGGTGACTCCAATGCACACTTAAGTTTGAAACCCACTATTCTAGTGTAAGGACATTGCTACATTTTAGTGCCTTTTTGAGATATACTTCACATATGTTTACTAGTCTATAAAATCTAATATACAGTTCATTAGTTCTTAATACGTTCACAGAGTTGTGCAACCATCACCCAGTAATTTTAGTTACCTGTTTATCACCCCTAAAAGAGACCTCACATCCATTAGCAGTATCTTTCCACAGCCAACCCCCAGCTGTTGGCAACCATAACTTTTGCCTATTTTGAACACTTCATTTAAGCAGAACAAGACAATACGCAGTGTTTTTTTGAGTGGTTTCTTTATGTAGCATAATATTTTCAATGTTCATCCATGTGGTCAAACATTCTTTATTACTGTGTTAACATCCCTCCTTGTGAGTCTTTTTTGAAGTCAGTTCCCTTTCAAATGTGATCATTGATTTGGGGCTTCTTTCTGATTCTGCACCTATTCACAGGTGTGCAACCTGTGAGGGTCTGTCTGTGCCTCTGCATGTGCAGGTGATCTCTAACTTTGTTCTTTCCATTTTGTAGAGACTTCTGAAAATCTCAATACCAATTTTGTGATCCATTTACTATAAATGTGTATTTGGCTTTCTAAAAAATATTATCATATAGTAGCCTCATTCCTAGTTCTATTTTATAACATTACTCTTGCATTTACTGTTTATTTCCCATTTCTCATTTTGATATCTTACTAAACCTTACCACCTTAATTTTTTTTCACAATAAGGTGGAGGGTGAATAATTAAATAACAAAATTGCAAAATGAATTTGCTATATACCATGCTCAAGACTCTTTCTAAATCTGCTTTTAGCACTCTTCAATGTAAATTGAATATTATTATATTTTTTTTTCAAACTGCAAAATTCTGGTCCCTTACTTCTGAGTTTATGTATTTTCAAAATGTTATGTGTCTTCCCAACTATTTGAGACAATAATACCATTATATTTTATATGCTGTATGGTTTGCAAATCACCTTCACTATTCTTTCACTCCTGAAAATAGGAATACAATAGATATCATCTTTTGTTCAGTTTCTGTTCCATAATTTAATTTTGCAACATGAATTCACAGACAGGATTTTTTTTATAACACAGAATTTTATTTGATTTTGTGGTAAAGATTTTTTTCCCTTAATGAGACCAAAACAAAAGATAAAAAAGCATATTACAGCTGTTAGGAGATATTATTTTTGCCATATAAAGGGTAAAATGCCTTCTTCATAAGAATGAGCTGATTTCACAGCAGCTGCTCTGGAAATAGATGTACTTAGGAAAACTCTTAGTATTTCTGGTCACTATTTTAAAACTCCTTCCCAGTAAGATAATAAACATCTCATACCATGCATAACGTAGGAGCACTTTATCAAATATCACATGAGCATGAAGTCAGTGACCACCAAGGCAGCTATGTGGACTTGTCCTGGGTTCAGATAGACCAAATGCGAAATCTGTGATCACCAAACTCCAAAAAGCACAAACTCCATCTGTACTTGGTGAGTTTGTGCATCTCACTAGTTGACTAGATTCATACAATTTTATTATGTGTATTACTAACCTAAAAGTTGCTTATAAATTTGTGATTTATGATCAAAGAACTGAATTGATTCACCTTGAAAAACTTCATGGTGAATAGAAGATGTGGAATATTGGGAAGGAGATGATCTACATAACTTGGCCTTAAAGCTGTATGGCTTTGAATGTTGCATTCATGCCCCCAGTTAGAAATTAGTCCTAAATCATAGGGCCTTGGAGGGGAAATACGTTTATTTTCAGAAAAGTATGCAGTCTGATATTCATATAGTCGGTTATAACCTCCCCTAATGCAACACTTAAAATTCTTTCATAAATTAAAATTTTGTACTGCAGAGGTTATGGATTTGGACCCTAACGAAAAGTGTAAACTCCGTGTTCCATTTCTGTCTGTGGCAGGGTAAAAGAAAGTCATAGTACCTTGCAGCCTGACGTACATAATTTTATGATAAAAGGGAGCATGTTTATTTTGCTACCTTCGCCTACATCCCTTGAATAATAAAAGAAGTATATACTAATAACCTTGGTTCAGGTACTAAGATGAAAGGAAAATGAAAAATATTTCCATTTTCTAAAAAGCCTTAGAGTTTTGAGATGTTGACATGTCATTGCTAGGGAAAATGAATTTATGTGGGCATGTGTATTTCTTTATACTTTAAGCTCAGTCTGAAAGTTAGTAGTTGCCTTTTGAACATCCTTATCTCCAATTAGATATTTAAATGGTATTAACACATTTTTGGCAGTATGTTGCTGAACTCTACTAATTTCCTTCTGACCTTTGATAAGTAATAGGAGCAAAATTTTGAATTAACTAAGAAATTATAGTCAAGACAAATAAAACTAAAAGAATGTTAGAATAATCTGGACCCGTGTGTGTGTGTGTGTGTGTGTGTGTGTGTGTGTGTGTAGCAGAAGGGAAATAGAAGAGTTTTAATTTATTTGGGGTTTTATGATATGAGAGCCTGCATTAGCTTTCACTCTCGTGACTGGAGTCACCCAGGGTCTAGGGTGCAGTCAGCCGACGTTTCTTTCCCTAGCAGAAGCAAACTTGCTGCTTAATCAGATCATCTGGACTGTACGTTTTCCCCAGTGGCTAAAAGAGAATATTGCTATAATGAATGTATCTGCATGCCCCATAGATGTTGATTTCTCCTCTGTAGAAAATGCTGGCAGTCTGATATTCCTGCAAAAACCTACTGAAGCAGCATTTGTACTCACATCTCAAAGGCCTTTTGCTTCAGCAGCAGCAGCATCACCACCCCACCAGTACCAAGTCACCTAATATCAAGACACAGCGTTTCAACTTAAGACAGCGAGTTGTGTCGGATCATTTAAACGAGGGCAGTTAATATTTTTTCCGTTTCTGTCAGGATATGTTCCTGTGATCTATAAACAGCTTTTTTCCTATTGAATCAGTTTTGGAAAGGAAAGTAAATATTGTCTGTTCCAAAACTTCTCATTATCTTCCACTCAGAAACATATTCATTTAATAAAGTAATTGTTTTCAACCTAGACATTGTTGTTTTTAATCTGGAAGGGCTACACACGAGCCCTTCAGGAATTTTCAGTGGAAGATTCTGTGCTAGAATGTAAGAGAAGGGCTCAGTGATTCTCCCAGGTGGGATGGGGCAGCAGGGCAGGAGCAGGCCAGCTGGGTGGACGGGATGCTCCCTCCAGCCTCTGAGCAGAGCGTCCCATCGTGAGTAGACGGAATCCTCCGAGCAGAGTGAGAATTGACACAGAGTTACTAGAGCAAGGTCAGAGCTTTGAGTTGGAGGAAATAGTCTAAACCCACTTTAGAAAATCACTTACTATCGACAAAATGAATTTGGCAGCCTTGCAAGACTTACACTCCAAATAAAATAACTGAAATTGAAAAGTGAATTGGAATGAGCTTTTTTAATATTATTCTTTGATTTCCTTGGAGAACAAAGTTGCGGATATTATGCCAAAATATAGATTTTCTTATTTTATGTATTGTATTATATTATTTTACATATACCACTGATAAATAATACACAAATAAAATTACAATGAAATATAAAAATTATTTGCATACTCCTTTTGCTTAGATATGACTTGATCTTATTTATAAATTACACTTACATTCAAATGACTTTATCATTATGATTTTTGAGAGACATGCTTGTTTTTATAATACTCTTTCAATTACTAAATGTTACACTAATTTTCCAGTTTCTAATTTTTGCATATCCTTCTGAGGTGAAATAAATTGAGAAAAGATAAATAACTGCAAAATGACATGGCACCCCCCCACCAGATTTATACCAACTGATCACTTTGTTCTTTATTTTCATGAGTTGGTGAAGCACCACAAACTTTGGGTCATAGAATAAAATGTTTATTCATGCTCTGATTGTCATCCTCCTAAAAGTCGTTCTCAAACTCCTTCCGTTTCTATGCACCTGTAACTTTTCATGATTATGGTATTTTAAGATTGCAGCATTTGGAAGGGACCTTAGAGATTACTTAGTGACCCTGCCAACCAAGGCACGAATTCTTTACACAGCATTCTTGACAGATTGTCAGCTAACCTTTACTTGCACATGTCCAATAGCAGGGAATTGTTACTTGGCGTATCAACCCCTTCCATGGTTGGACAGGTATATGTTTAATAAAACTTATCTTCATGTTAAGCTGAAATCTGTCACCTCATAACTTCCAGTCACTGATCCGCTGCCTGTCTGGATCGACATGGAGAAAGTCACTCTTTCTTTCCTTAAATTAACTTGTTAAACATTTAAAGATGATTTCTGTTTTTTGTTTGTTTGTTTTGGGGGGTTTTATTGCTTAGTTTTTTAACCCCTTTAAAAGATGGCAAAGCAGCTATAACCCTGCGTGAATGATGTTTCTACTTTCTGTCAATGTACTTTTAAAAAAATCCCTTTAAAAATAATTACCAAATTCTAAATGCCAGGTAAATACCAAATGAAGAATGCCAGGTAAAATAAGACAAAGGTCTTCCCTCCTTCCTTCTTCCTTCCTTCTTTACTTCTCCCTCCCTCCCTCTCTTCCTTCCTTTTTCCTTCCTTCCCTCATTCCTTTTTTCCCCTATTCATTCTTTCCTTCTGATTACACGGTGCCTACTATCTACCAGGTACTTTTTAAGACACTAAAAATATTACTTCCCCTGAATCTTATTTTAATGCTATGGGTAAAGTCTTGAAAATGAGGACATAACCATCCATTGAGGGACTGAATATTTTCTTCAAGATCTTGCAGCTAAGAAGTGCTGGAACCAGACCCTCTTACTTCAGATTACTGCCTCTGAGAGCCTAGGCTGATAAATTTATATTTATCTCTTTATTCCTGTGTTCATAAATTCCACAGCCCTGTTAAAGAAATTTTGTCTCACTACATAGTAAGTGGAGAGACGCGGTCTTTTGTCATATATGCTGTTCTTCAGCAGGTTTCTACCAAAGCTCTACTGAAATACTTGTTATTTTACAATGAAGTATTAATAGCGTTTTTGCAATCTATCTGTTCCCAGGATTCTTTTTCAATCTTTGTAGTGCATATGTATTATACAGAATAGTGGATTTCATTGTGGTATATTCATATATACGTATCACGTACTTTGATAATATCCACCCTCATTATCCTCCTTTAACCTCCCTTTACCTCTTTTCCTAAAAGCATATATTCTTAGTCTTGTATTCCCTACCACTGACATAAGTAGAGTGAAGTGGCCTCAATGGGCATTATGTATTTCCTGTGCACGAAAACATGGCTGTTATACGATGTATTTCTGCCCAGTGATATCTAGTATGTCATTTAGAGCTCTGCAACCAAACATTTATATAAATAAGCAAACACTGTAACTGAATATTTCAAAGAGAAATCCTTCAGGGCAGTTCCTTTCGGCAGAGTGAGATAACTACACTGATCAATCATGGAATTACCAAACCAAAAATGACAGATGTGTTCATCCCGTGTAGTCTTCTAGAATCAATTTGTGGTTGATTCTTTGACTAAACCTCAAAGTCTTCACCAAATTTGAAAGTTGAAGAGATAAATAATCCAGAATTCGGCTCAAGTCTTCATCAGTTCTCTACTGGACAAGCAGTGAAACGATGTCAAAGGGAGTAGAGCATCAGTAAAAAGCTCTTGTTACCCACCACCTGCTTTTCTTCATAAAGATTCCCCCAACAGTGCAAGAGTAAGCAAGTGAGCTGGAACATTAGAGCCTTAAACTATTGGGTTTTATGCCATAGGTGGGGTGAGGCCTGGGTCCCTCGGGTGTCTACATACCACCAAGGAAGACAGATTGACATCATTTGCATCCTGGTGACCCTCTTTCCACTATGTTCCCTTTTGCAACATAGATAAAGCCTGCCGAGATTAACATTGGTTGATTTGGTTGACTTCATGAACATATCTCATGCCACTATGGAATAAATGGTTCTAAACACTTTCTTATATCAAAGAAGTTAGCATTTGTAGAGAGAGCATGGTCCTAGGGATTGAACCTAGGGCCTTCACACTGAACTACATTCCCAGCCCTTTTTTATTTTGAGACAGGGCCTTGCTAAATTCCCAAATTACCCAGGCTGGTTTGAACTTGTATCCTCCTGCCTCAGTCCCTCAGAGCGCTGGGATTACAGGCATGTGCCTTCATATTCAGCCATTATAAATCAAGAATGATGCTTCATTTCGAAAGTACATGTAAGAATATACTATGTTCCTTCTCTTAGCGAAGTTCAAATCTGTTGGGAGATAATCACAAACAAACAAATTGTGATAAATGAAGTTTTATGTGATATCATTGACATACTGCTTCTGGAAAGATATGGGAGCAATTAAGGCAGTGAGGGGTGGTTAAGTGAGGGGCACTGTCAGGGAGCAACAAATAGAGGGTGACCTTCAGGCTGTGTGATTGCTGGGTAGGTAAATTAATGCATCTCACCTACAGAAAACTTATGATGCTTTAAAAAAAAAAACTATTACTTATTCTAGAAATTTTGGCATGTTTTTGCCAGAGGCCTAAGATTGGGACAGAGAGATAATATTAAAGTGGATTACTTTATCAAATTATAACCTCAGAGAAAGCAACATTAAGTAAACCTAGAAAAATTACTCATAATTATCCTGTTTTAGGAACTTTTATCTTTCTGTACACTGATTTTCTAGGCTATCTAACCTGCCTGAACTTTCTCCTTTATATCCTATCATTTCGGTAATCTCATTAACCTCCTGTCAATACTTGTAAACAACAATTCTGCACAACCCAAACTAACCCCTACCCTTTATCCTTAGAATTAGGGAAGAGTCTGACATCATAAGTTGGATTTGTTCAGGGATCATCCCCAATAGTTTTAAAATTGGATTACATTTTTCCATGATGTTAAAAACATAACTCATGCAAAATGAAATTTCATTTCAGTTCTTCTCTATTGTTTTTAAAGTCTCAACTTCTTGTTTCTGAGTATCTCATTCTTCACTGTTATACGAAAGCAGCATATGAATTCTGCTGTGCTTTGAGCATAATACTGAACTGTAGAGTATCGGGTCTCTTGTATAACTGTATGCTTTTGAAACAGAGCAGATTTTACCTAAAATAGTTTTCCCAGCAATACTCTAAGGGAGAAAAGCACAATATTACAAATAATAACCCAGTGATACTGCATTAACATAAAACCAGTTTTGAAAATAACGGATTGTTCGTATTTGAGTGAGACCAAAAAATTAATATTAGTCCTCATTTGTCAGCCTTTTTGATAGCAGGAACTGCTGAAAATATCAAATCGGTCTACGGTATTACTTCAAATTGTGCTGACGAACTCCTAGTATTTACTAAGACATAAACAATTTTATTCGAATACATTTATTATTGAGTAACTAGCTTTATGCATAGCCCAAATATTGGACACTGTCAGAGAGAACCAGGCTGTAGTCTCGGGGGTCCTTGCCTCATGTAGCATTTTTATACAGTATTCTTCAGTGTGTAGAACACCAGGGATGTAAACTATGTTCCTCATCCTGAAGTAACTCTGGCCTAATTTGGGGGGCAAGAGGTACACAGTGAGGACGTGCAGGGCTTCGTGCGGTACGTGACATCTGGCTGGAACCAAAAAATGCATCAAGCTCCAGAAGATAGTGAAAGCCCCTGCTGTTCTCTTCACTTGGAGCGTTTGAGTTGGGTCTTCAGGGATAATATATATTTATTCAATTTTTAAATTTTTACCAGCTCTTACATGTTGCCAGTTCCAGAAATATTTGATGAAAAGCAAAAAGTGCACTGCACAAAGAAGAACTGGATTTGCACAGATTTTTAGGGAATACTTTTGAAATAAGTACTTTTGAAATAAGTACTTTTTTAAATACTTTTGAAATACTTAAATGTATTTTGCAAATACATTTAAGTATGAATTGCTCAAGATAATAAAATGTTACTGGTTCTGGATTTAATGCCTTTGTCTTCTGCTTGTGGTCATATAAGAATTTCCGTACTCCTGTACTAAGCTACATTTACGTCTGGTTTGTCCATGGATTTTTGTTAATTTTCTTGTCAGTACTGACTGACCTCTTAATTTCAAGTCTGGGTGTGCATGTGTCAAACTCTTTTCCATATGAAGTAGCTACGACAGCCGTACCTGTCTTGACTCTAACACAAAAATGGATACATTTACCGACCTGCTTGAAGGAAGCTCTGCTTTATCCTGACCTTCAATCACTAGCCAGCCCTAGAAAGAGTGACAGATGATATCAGTAGCAGCCAGTGCAGAGTCCAGTTATAGACTGACTTTCTGTAACTACAGTATAAAATAAACATAAAATAACGTAGACAGAACAATACATGATTGCTTTTTAACATCTTAAAATTAAAATGGAATATTTTTATCATCATGAAAGTTCATGTGGAACGTGTTCCATTTCCTAATAGTTGCTTTGTTAGGTAGCCGTGTATTCATAGATTGCTTCTACTTCTGCTGTAATTGCTTATTTCTGTCATGCCTGTTATTCTAGAGTACTGGTCCCTTGACATCATGGAGAGTATAATACAATTTAAGAGAAAGGCTTGTGTCCTTAGCTCTTTCCACTTCTCAGTCATGTGTATGATTGACTTGTGAGGGTGGAAATGCTGATCAAAGCTTCAGTTCCTCAGCAACCAAGACAAGAGAAACGGCTGTATTTGAGTTGCAGAAATGTAGCTCCAAGTCGACGTGATTCCTGCATTTCCTCTTGTCATTAGTGTTGTTCAGTTTTTCAGACGCAGATGGAGAATAGTAAATTCCCAAATTAATCATTGTCTCTTATTGTAATCATGAATGTAAAATATTAACACTACCTTTGTGTGGTTAGATTTTTAAATTTAACATGTGAGATTATTTATTTCGGATTATTATTTATTTAGGATTAGCTACTTTCAGCCACTTTGGACAATTTTTTAATGACCGAAACATTCATATAGTCACTGCATTCTGAGGCCCATAGTTAGGTTTTTCCTGGGAATCAAAAATTCTTGAAACTGACTTTCCTCTTTCTATCACTTACTTCCCGGGTGAGATAATTTTTACCCGTACAGCATTGTCTTGCGATTGCACAGTCTCTGGCCCATAAACCATTGTTTCGAATTTCCTAAACAGAGGCTTTCCTGAAAGTTTAATAATTTGGAAAAGGGAGACACCATTTAATATTGTATCTTTTGAGACCACAGATTTTTAAGTCAAATTTTCATAATGTTAAAGTACCATATTCAGAAGCTTTTAAATCTACCAGAAAAGAAAGCACTTTAAACTTCTGAATTATTCAAATACTGATTAATTTTGTGGTTGCTATCTTGTTTTGTTAAAGCATCATTTTATATTCCTTAGAACAAAACTTTTAAAAAGAAACATTTTGTAAGATTTGCATAACACAGAACAAATGCTATTTGTAACACTTAAGATTTTAAATGACTGCTTCATGGTTACTTATCCCAAAGGTCCAGACTATGATACATATAACTCAAACACCAATATAATTCCATTTGTGCTCTGCTTTTTAAGAAGTTAACAGGTAGTATCTCATCTACCTATACAGTATGTAAGATAATCAGCAGAAGATTGAAAATAAGTTTCCTGTCTGACAAAGACATGCTATACTTTTTTTTAATCAATTCAGAGTTTATGACTGTATTTACCATGGACTCTTTCTTATGAAAATTTCAGAACTCATTTATACATTGGAATTGTGTGTATCATTATAAGTGACAAGAATGAATTCACAGTTTCAATCTCTTTTTGTGTGTGTTCTTTGGAATAACTGTATTAATAGTGCTTTTCGAACCACAAAACCAGTTTTAATGTATTATGCCATTGAAAATGGTAGTCTTATAAATTAGTTAGCTCTGTGATTCCTGTTACTTTGGAATTATATATTCACAGGGTAGGTCCACACAATATATTTTTGAACTAATAAGGTAAATTCAACAATATAGAAATTTCAAACTAATAAATGGACTCTTACACATATACGTACACACTTGATCATTCTTCTGTTTCTTAGGCAACCTTCAGCTATAATTGTAGTGAAATTAGTTGATATTAAAGTAGAGCCGTAAATTCAGTAAAATAGTTCATTTCGAATAAGGTAACACGGGTCCAGAGGCCTTCATTTATCCCTTTTTTACAAACAGTACCCGATAAAGATTGAGTACTTATGTATATTATTATCCCAATGTCATTATCTGTGGAGGTATTTAAGCATGAATTAAGACTCTCTTGTGATTATCCACACTCCTGTAATCACAGCCCTAGTTTTAGTAAAAGCCAGAAATATCAAATGTTGCAGATCCCCAAACCAGACCAGCAGACACCCATGATTACGTCAGTTCTCAGCAAAAGAAAAGAACAAGACCGTGTGGACGATCTGTGGAGTGATCTCATTTTTAGATCACTGTGTGTGCGCATGTGCTGAACTCCTGCAGACCCCGTTTTCAGCCCCAGAGGCAATCACTCTCCCTATTGTCGTGCAGCGTCTTCCTCTGAGCAGCACAATCGGGATAACAAAACCTATTTCAGTCTCAATTTAAGTTTAATTCCCAGCTGGAACTTGAAATGAGGTTGTAATGAACTTGAACTTGAAGCAGTGATTATCTCATACACGCGTAGAAAAGGGTTGAGATCCAGCGCAGAGTTTCCAGGCACCGTTCTGCAGGCGTTAAGTTCCCTAGAAACATAACAAATAGAGGTTGATGGATCGGTATATTAGTACATTGAGTGTGGGGTAGCCAGCCGGGTTTCAGTTTATTTTACTCTTTTACTCAGTAGACAATGACATAGCAGCATATAGTATAATCAGAGAATTTCTTTTAAATGACCTAACAACATTTTTGTCAGATGTTACTGAATTAGCGCATGGGCGGCAGTAATGCTACACAAAAAAACACTACATTGAAAGTGATGGTTGATTAGACTTGAAATATTTCTCAAAAACAGAGCTTATCTCCCCAGTATCTTATGAGTTCTGTTTATTTACGCTTTTAAGAAATGCAAGCATTCCTTTGTCTGTCCTATTTTAACACCCAAATACTAAATTATATTTTGTGGCCGTGAACCTAGAGCATTCACACTGAGCTTTATGCCCAGTGCTTTTTATTTTTTAGTTTATCTTGCTAAATTGCTAAGCTCCCCAGACTGGACTCAAACTTGTAAACCTCCTGCCTCAGCTTCTCAGAGTGCCGAGATTACAGACGTGTGCTACCGCACCCGGCTTTCTTAAAATTTTTATAGGCTAGAATTTGGATGGGAAGAAGGTAAACCTCAAGTGGATTAGAGAATGATTGCTAGCCAATGTCACAGGTAAGACTCACCATCCAGAAACACCTGAATTTGGATTTTTTCTTGTAAAACTTGTGATTTCTGGTAGAAATTGCCAATCAGTAAATAATTCATTATCCTCCCACAATTGTCTATGTCTTAGTTATCCTTTGTATTGTTTCCTGGAGAGCAATTAGAAGACTCAGGTAAATTCTTAAGCACTCAAGTATATCTGAAGTATTTTCTGAGAGGTTGGGCCATGATTGTGGTAGGATCTTAACTTTTCTCTGTATGGGAATCTGATGGCCACTTCAGAGACAAAATATGTACTTTTATATGTATATATATAAAAGTTTCCACATCCACTTTTTTCCAGCAAAATAGCAACATTGCCACCAGTATCACTGTTGTCTAAAAACACCAATTTTCTTTCCGTCATCATCCACTTTGTGTCTGTTTTAGATAAGGCCACACCATCCCTGGCCAGATTCCCTCCTTCAGCCGTCTTTAACCTGTCTTCTATGATAGCTGCCCAAATTAATGTTTTGAAACCCAGATCTGGTCTGCCCACCATCTTCTTATGAATAGGTCAGCGGGCTCTCCTAGGCTCTCTCATCTTCCTGGAGTTTTCTATCTCCATCAACCTGCTTCTCCCAGGCAGCCCAACAGGTCCTTGAAGCCACTGTGCTTTGTGTATGCCCTTGTCTGCTGTGTGCTTCCCTCTGTTCTGCCTCGTACACTTGCACATATTTATAAAATCTACCCTGGATGATACCTCATTGTTCTTGGGGCAGACTTGAATGTCACTGTACAGGTGTTCCGCATGGAGATCAGGGTGTTTACTTCAGTTTAGAGATCTTCACTTTCTCTAGTTTTAAGCCTTGAAGGCTGGAACCTCATTTATTCACCTTTCGAGCACCAAAATCAGTACCAGACACATGGTATATGACGACTTCGGAGTTCATAGAATACAGCCGACAAGTCATAGAAATGCTGCAAGGAATAGGCTTTAGGGTTAGCATCTGTCTGGGCCATTTGTCTCAAATAACGAAGTTAGGTAAGTTTAAGTATCACACTAGTTAGTAATTGCTATGAACCTAAAACCCATTTCCCCTGATACGTCTGCTTCTGCCTTTTCTGTGCATTAGGATGGCTTTCATTCACCAATTTATCCATTTTAAACATTTTCTTTTAGGAGCTTTTCTTCCTAACAACTGTGATTAACTCTTGTTAATGGAGTTCTTACACGTCTTGTTAAAAAACAATATATATTTAAAATGGCCGTGTAGATAGTTTATAGGACACTTGGGGAAATAGGTTACTTGTATATGTCTTGTCTCTTGAAAATGTTTTGTGTCTACAACTGTTTCCAAAAGTATAATACATGATGGTTGTTGGGCACAGAAAATTAATAAACCATGATTTGGAAATATATTCAAAGAAAAATTATTCTGAGGCTTTTAAAAATAAAATGGCTGAGAAGATTTAAATATAGTCAGGAGCCTGGTGAAACAGTCTTCTTTTGATCAAAAAAGATTTGTGTGTTGGTTCCAAAGAAGTCAGAACAATGAAGATTCATGTCAGTACAGTGTGTCATTTTGTACCTTATTCACAGTAAAGCCATGAAAGAAAAAGGAAGAGATGAGGACGGTAGTGTTCTACCTTCTTGTAGTAATAAAGTACACACTTATTTTAATGATTGAATCTGGGGCCTCACATGTTTTACCTCCTTGTGTTTCATTCCATACCGAGTGAAATGAGGACAGAGACATTTATCTCAATTAAAAATAAAAACAAAATGATATTTGACGTAAGTATATGTACACACTAATAATATGTTTTTGTCAAAGTTCGTCAAAGTTAAATAGTTGCATAGATTTTTCGTGTATCTTGTTGAGTCATCATTACTTTGGTATGTAGATATTAATTTGAGTAAATAATTTCGTCAAACTTGTTTTCAACTTGTGCCTTTAAACATGTCTTCAACTTTCATAGCACATCATTTTCTAATGCATTTTATTCTGAACAGCAGTTACGTATTTATGAAGTTAATTAGGTACTCCAAGGGGAAAAAACATTTTTTTCTATGTCCTCAAAAATATCACAGTGTCAAAGGGGTAGAATAGATATTATATTTAAAAAAAAAGAGAGAGATAGTATTCAAAAGAGAGGAGAACTAGATAGGGAAAAGGGGGATAAAGAAGAAGGTTAAAACAAAAGTAAGATGAAAGGGGAAAAAATGGTAAAGTGTAACTACACTTGTTGCAAATAGGGAGGGGTGGGTGAATGGAAGAGGGGAGGGGAAGGGGGGAAGAGGGGGGAAACCAAGATGTATCATGTACAGGTACAAAATAACGATGTTGATTATGATCATTATGTATACAATGTACCATTACATATTCTTGGTAAAAATAAAAAATTAAAAAAAAATCACAATGCACAATGCAAAATATAGTCAGAGTTCTGTATCCCTGAGTTCCACATCCATGGATTCAACTAAATGATAATTGAAAATATTTTTTAAAATGCTTCTAACTAAATATGTACAGAATTTTCCCCTTGTCATTATTCCCTAAATAATACAATGTAACAACTATTTCCTTAACATTTATATTATATTTGGTTATTATAAATAATCTACAGATGATTTAAAGTATATGGGAGAACATGGATAGGATATACATAAATACGTTACGTAAGAGACCTGAGCAGCTTCTAATTCTGATATCCGTAGTTTTTACAAGTAAAAGCCTGAGAAACAGCTACCCAATTCCAAGAAATAACATGTTGCCACCTCTCCAAGTCCTCCGAAATGTATATATTAAAGTCTTAGGAAAATGTCACCATAAAGAAATTTAATTTTTGTTGACCCAGGTCTGCATTCTTTTGGAACACAATATGGGAAATTATACACTAGGACACTAGAAAATTATATATAAAAAGAAGTAATTTTTTAGAAGTGTAAGGAAAGTATTCTTCACTGTACGATTTTGCAGATTATTGTTATACTATGAATATGTGCCTGTTCATGAGGGAGTAGAGGGAAACCTACGTATTTGTTTTAACTTATATAGTGTCTGTGTGCGATTGCCTTTGTTTACATTTATTAACACATAAGAACATGAGTTTTACTTAAGTAATCAGGTAGCACTTTCTGGAGAAACAAATTTTAGATAAGTAACTAGTTTAATAGAATAAATAAATTAGTAGTAAATGAGTAATCATATTTCTCTTTAGAAATCATTATACGTGTTAATAATTTATTCCATACCAAGTCCCCTAATTATCATTATCTAAATTATAAGAAATTGAATGCTTATAATTATTAAAGGTATACATATTTGAACAAAACTCCCAATATATATTAATGATTTCTGATTGAAAGTATTGCAGCAAAACATTATGGGAATTTAACGATTATTTCACTTCGGCTAAGATAAATTGTAAGATTGAATTATTTAGTTCTTTTGTTGTAGATATGATATTAGACATGGAAGAGGAACAAAATAGAAATAAGCACTATGAAGTCTGTAATATTAAAAGCAATATTTTGCAAGGAGAATTTTTATTGTAAAAAAAATCAAACTATCCAATAGACCATCAAATTTGGATTTCTAAAGTTTAAGGAAAAAGTTTTGAGAAAGAGAATAATGTAATATGAATTGTTCCTGTGTCTAATCGAAAGAAAAATTATTATTAAAAATAATAAGCCGAGCGTGGTGGCGCACTCCTGTAATCCCAGCACTCGGGAGGCTGAGGCAGGAGGATAGCTGCAAGTTCGAGGCCAGCCTGGGCTACATAGTGAGTTCAAGGCCAGCCTTCTGCATAACCAGACCCTGTCTCAAAAAAAAAAAAAAGATAAAAATAATAGTTAAAAGTTCTTTTTATGAAATCATTACTGTGGACTATAAATTTTATCGACATAATTCTAACTTACATTGTATAATTTTCAAAATATAATAATCATTAATAGAAATACATCATGGGTTAATTGATCATCATTTATTCAACAAACAATTGTCAATACTTATAAGTAGGACTGATAATTACAGGTACTATTTCTAAGAGTAATGAATATATGCCAGACATGCTAAAATAGCATAGGTATTCATTTTTTCTACATGTATGTGCATGTCCCACATACACATAGAAATACACAATTTGTCTTAGCCTTTCAAATTAACCTGTATATAATGATACTATTATTCCCCTTCTAAATAACGTAAAGTAAATGTTTAGTCAATTTACGTAACATTTCCAAGTTACACAGGCATCAAAAGGAAAAGCTAGATTCAGACCTAGGATTGTCTGACTGCCCAGGACAAACGCACCATATTGTATACAGAATCACTGTGTAACCTGTATAGTGTTGTCCTCTGAGAATAAAAATACACCAATATTTATAGATCTACAAGAATCTTTAGATTAATAATCTGCACTTTTGTATTTAATCAGATATTAACTTTTTGTTAGTATTTCTCCAGTGGGAAGTATTTTAAAGTAATGAGGAAGATGATTGCATGTTTTAATGCAATGGCACCCATTAGGATACTATTCTCTAAAATTGAAGGATAAGAGATCTTAATTTTTGCTTTGTATTTCTACTTAAGAACATATTAAATCAATACTAGATTAAGTTTGGGATCTGATTTGTGCAAAGTGAATTCTCCGTGATCCATTAAACAACTTCTTAGAAGATAGTTTTCAATAAATTATTTCCTTTTTTTCAGAAAAAGATTTAAAAGAATTAAAGTATTTTATCTATGCAATTCTGGAGCTCAACCATACTCATCCATTACTTGATGAGAAGTCATAAAATCAGCTCTGGAAATCCGTGGCACTTCACATGGATATGACCCCCAAACCCTCTGTTAATTGATCTGTGCTTTTGAAAAATGAGATGTAATCTCTGAACTTCCTTTCGTGTTTCTCTATACTTTGTCCTTTAATATTGCTTGCAAAATATCATTTATTAATTTGGCCATGAAATGAATTCCTGATTCTTGATATACTCACCTTTCTGGAACAAAGTACATTTAATATCTACCACATACCCACAAAACTTAAATTTTGGCCGATATCAGGTATACCAAGTCTTGCAAATCCATCATAGATTATATGCCTGGTTTTATTACTTGTATTTTTTCATTTCATGTTCTTCCTTCAGAATTTGGCGTGTGTAATTTACACTTTCTGGGTGCAGACTCTGTTAATAGAGTAAAATCTTTTGCTTACTTCTTGTCCTTTCTCAGTGTGACCTCCAAGCCACCAGTAACTCAGATCACTAACTACTTTCTTGTCAAAGCCAGTGATGAAAAATTACTGTTATTTGTATGAGATTTCCTGAGTCATGTGGAGACTTCTTTAAGGAAAAATCATTATTGCTTTCCTTCTTTAGGACATAAACTGTTTTGGTCTGATGTTACTTTTATGCCCAACATAAAACCAGGTATAAACTCCCTTTACCATTAGCTCTTACATTACTATAAGCCGAAACAAGTGTACAAATTGCACGAAACTAAATGAATAAAATTTGAGTTAGCACAATTCATGTACTATGGCATGGTACTGTTTTGCTGCAACTAAAATGCATATGACAAAGGTTCAGGTTGCCTGCATTTTCTGTGCTGAATGATAATAGGATTTCCAATTACTTTAAAAAAAAAACTACAGAAACTTTCTGGTAACTTGTACCATAATTTCTCATGCACATGTACAGCACTTGCCCCTAACTCCAAAGCTTCGGCAGCACAGTAAGCCAGCTCTCTCACTGTCTCTCTGCCCATGAGGATAGCATCAAGGTGGGCCATCATTGCTAATAGCTATGATGTCATTTTTTACTATTTGTTTGTTGCCATAAACCATTTCTTCTCTCAGTATGTCGGTGGTTGGCTTTGACATATTAGTAGGTTCTCTCTACCACCCAGACCCTATTTTATTCGTCTCACACTTTCATTATTTCAGTATTCTCCTCTCTGGCTTTTCTGTTTCCAATCTCTCTACTTCAAAGTAGCCTGTAGTATTTTCAAACTAGAGTTTGAAACCCCAGAACAGAGGGTTTCTCACTTAGGATGGTTCAAATTATGGTTTTTTGACTTTACAATACTGCGAAAGCAATATACATCGAGTAAGAACTGCACTTCAAATTTAGAATATAGAATTTTGGTCTTTTCCCAGGTGTGCTACGTGGCACCATACTCCTTCACAGTGCTAGGCATCACTGCAAAGGCAGAAAGACGCAGCCCCAACACAACCCTGTGATCATCAGGGGAAGCAGAACGTACTCAGCAGTGTGTTGTGTTTCTAGGCTGAGACAGTCAACAGGTGAAATGCATTATGTGTATTTGCAATTTGTGTTATTTACAATTCACAATATTGGGACATACCCCACCTCACCCCCACCCCGCGGTTGAGAGACCTCTGCATACAATGTAGGGCCATGTTGCGCTGGCTTTTCTTTACCCACCTCTCAAACTTCTCTTGCCTCTGCTGGTCATCTACCACATCCCCTCATCCCTTCATCAGATCTTGCTCTCTCTGTTTCTTGCTCCTACCCATTTGTCACATTTTCTTTCACATAAATACCTGTATGCCCTACTCATACAGCAAACACTCAACACACAAAAACATAACACCGCAAATCTCCGCTTGACTCTTTCTTATTTAGTGCTGTGTCTTTTCACTCAGTGTCTTTCCTCTACCTCTTCATCTAAACGTTCTGGGTACAAGGCATGAAGTGGGCTCTCCCCAGGTACTTAAGCTTAAGCCCACATTAATAACTCCTTAGATTTAAAATTTGTACTTCTTTGTAGAGAATCCTACATATTTTCTCTATTCTAGGCATGGCCAGCGGCCCCAGGTAGACCGTATGGCCACATATGCATACTACAATTCCACATATTTTTTTTTCTTTTGCATAATAAAGAGCTTAGAAAAAGAAAGTACAGCACAGTTGAAAACATGCAGTTAGGATTCAGAAGGAATTCTGTCTGTACTTCACAAACCACTGTAAGCCCAGGTGTGATCCCTAGAGACTCTGAGTTTTCCCATTTGTAGAGTGGATATGCATACCTACTTCACAGGAGTGGTGGGAAGGCTAAAGAAGATCACTGAGGAGAAGTGATCAGTACTTGTGAAGCAGTCACTGCATGGTGGTAATTTTTATTATGAACTTCTTGAGCGCTTAGCTGATGCTTTATGAATGAGTACTAATTTCCTTTCTTCCATCTCCTAGAATTCTCGGTGCCTTGTAAATTACCACTATAACAACCACAGTGGCAGGTTCAGAATGGCTAATTTCAGAGTGTGATTTTCATGGAGAAGGAACCCAGAGCCATGGGGATTGCCGAAGAACAGAGTGATCTGGAGTCATAAAAGCGTGGTTTTATGCTCTGCTCCCTTCTGATCCCCAGGAGCCTCTCTGCATGGAAGTGTGTGGGACTCTGTCCTCCCAATGCATGCAACTTGGGAATGAAAAGGGACTGTTAGGAATGGACATGAGCGGAGAGATTCTGCCTCGCTCCAGGAGCTTGAGAGTATCGTTCATCCAGTTCTGCCACAGCCATGCTCCACACCCCACAGACCGCTAATGAGAGCTTGCTCCTCCTTTGGAGGCCTCAGCTTTCTCATCTGAAAAATGAAGAGGTGGGCCAGATGATCTCTGAGGGTCTCTTCTAACCCAACAATCTAAGTTGAAGAAAAGCTTTTAGCAATTTAGAGAGACCCTAAACAAAAGAGAAAAGTAGGAAAAAACACTCGTTTCCAAGCCCCGTGTCTTTGCGTCTCACTCAATTGAACAGAATGGGCGACACAGAATGTGATTTCTGAGTGATGTGCAACAAAGCACAAACAAAATGGTTCAGCAAAAGAAACTGTGGTGCCCTTAGAATTCTCTTGGCTCCACTAGAACAAAACTACTAAAACACCTTTTATTTTAATCAGAAAAGTTAACTTGAAGCAATTACCGTGATTGGCTCTGAGTGATGTTTTGTACTCTTCCTGGTAGCCATCTGTTTGGCAAACTACAGGGCCATTTCAAGAATTATTGCAGAGCATTGTAGCAAGTGTCAAAAATGATGGCTCCGTGAGACTCAGCCTGACTGATCTGCTTCAGTATGGTTACAAAAGGGACAGGAAAGGGGGAAAAATACTGCCTCCTCCATCTTATGTTACGATTGCTGTCTCTGTCTATTAATTCTTACAAAGCGGTTTCTCCAATATATTAATTAACCCCCTCCTCATCTTCCATCGATGATCTTTCATTCATTTCTCTTTCTCTTGCTTTACAGCGCATTTCTGTTGTGTTTTTCCTGCACCACTGCAGTAGTCTCTTAAATGTTCTCTTTTCTCTAGTCCCTTACTTTTGATTCTATCTTACATATCCTCAGAGCTCATTCCTGATGTTCAACAATGATCATGTGTCTTCCCACTACATACAGAGTAATGTCAAAGTTGACCACAATTTAGCACCTCTGTCATTTCAAGATCTGTCATTTCACCTCTGTTTTACCTTCAGCTCCCTCTTCTTATCACACTTACTACAGTTTGGACTGCTCGCAATTCCTTGTGTTCCACTTTTTTTTCCTTTTCGAAAGTGCTCTTGCTTAGGCTTTTCTTCCCTTCTCCTGAGTTTATTACTCTCCTGTGTCAACTCTGCCACCCCTAAGCATCTTTTAGGCAGCCTCTGGGCTTCCTCACATCCCCTGAAGATGCCTGTGAATCCCCAAGGCAAACGCCACTCTCTTTACTCTGGGGCAGCACTTGGTTTTGGTGGATTCACTATTGTCTTTGGTTGTAGTATAATTTAATGTCAGTGAAGCTCCAAAACATCTTTTATGCTCAACAAATATTGCTTCTAAAATGCGAGTGTCCTTCCCAGTTATCTTGCCAATTTTCTTTCTCAGTTTACAATAAAAATTTAAGTGTTGATATATCACACTTTCTGTTCCTATTCTAATAACTCTTTCCAGAACCTAGATTTGGAAAGGGTGGGGAGCATAGCATATCAGCCCTTCTCAGAGTTTATAGGGTAGATTATCAGTTTGTAGATTTTTCTATTACCAAAATGTAGGGTAAGTTAGTTTAGGAAATGCTCCTTCTTCAATTCCTCAAAAATGCTCTTTCTCTCCAGTCCATCTATTCAGCCCAAGCCTCTGGCTGCTCCAAGCTTACATCCTGACTCATTTTCCCTCAGGGCTTCTAGTATTCCCCCAAATAAAATAAAACTTCTATTTATTTTCTTACTGCCTGCCTCTTTGACTAGAATATAAGTTGCAGGGTGCAGAAAATGTACTTTTATTTTCATATTTATATTAGTTAAGGCTTGGTACAATGTACACGAGATGATCAAAATACAGTATGTGCTGAATGTCTAAATTTTAAGAAAAGTAAAAAGTAAGACATGCGACCATCAGTCACCTCAGAATACTCATTTGTCCTATCATTCTTGCTACTTTCCGGGCAGTTCTAGAAGTCCTCTTTCGCAAGTATCTTCATGAGATGTGATCAAAACCGTGGTGAATGCTACTGCCAAGTGCCAACCAATGGAAAGGAAGGCTTGTAAAATACTATAGTATGTCCTCCTCCAACTTACTCACCTGCTCTGGCACCATACAACTTCTGCTCTTTACCAAGTCAAAATGACACCGAAAGGTAGATATTTTGAATCTATTCAGGATACAGAGGCAGGCACGAAAGCACAGCTAAAGTCCTTAGTAAAAGAGGACTTCCAGAACTTCTTCAGAAAAGATGGGATAAGTGTATTTGAAGCAAGGGGGAGTATTTTGAAGTGCTAGTATGTCTTTTGATGTAATATTTTTTTTAAAAAGTATTTTTAATCACACCCAAACATATTCTACATTTCTTGACTAAAGAAGCAAATTATAAATCCCATTTGAGATTTTAAAGCCAGCTTTTCCTCAACCTATTTAATTATAGATATCTTGGAAAATACTATGTTCGTGAAACTGTATTCTGTATCCTTAAGTGAGCTTAAAGGTACACATCAGAAATGAGAAAAGATCCATGAAGAATTATGTTCAGGTGACTGAAACTTATAGTGGGACAATTCCAGCCAATTTTAGAAAAGAAAATAAATACTTAGAATACTTAGTGTCAAAGAAAGAATTGAGGAAGTGGCTGTCTAGTCAAGTAGAAAGTAGTAGGAAATCTTTTAAAACCATTTATTACCTCAGAGTAGATACTGCCATTTGGGAATCCAGTGTAGGCTCTCCTAAGGATAATTAGTAGTAATATGTTGCATATAAAATCTAATGCCAAATAATTAAATGTCATTAGTGGTTAGTATAAATTAAAAGGACATAAAAACAAGGCGCTCTAGAATATTCATGGTTGAATTGTTTAAAATGATTCTGGTACATCCAGACAGTAAAATACTATGCGAGCATTTAAAAATGCATGAAATGGCTTTATTTTCTTACTAAACCACTGAGAATGTGTTCCAGAAATTTTTGATTATGTCCCCAAATGGAAAAAGGCGAATTTCCCATTTGATTACTTCCCTACATCTCCTCCAGCCCTGCCCCTGGAGACCTTAGTCCATTCAGACAAATCAGGAAATGTACTGAGGTTATGCGTGTTGACCTACCCAGGACTTGGTAAACAGCGGAAGCCTATTTTGTGGCTAATCCTCAAATAAGTATCTTTTTTCTGAAAAAGAAAAAGATGGCCAACTATCCCACATCCTTCTTCAATCTCCCCCATTTACCATTTCTTCTGTGCCTCCAAGCACACTCATTCCACGTATCCTGAAAGGTTTCCATCAACCCTGTTGGGCTTTGGAGGCTCTGTGCCCCTTTCCTCCTTTCTCTGCCTGTGCTCCGACACAGTACTTTGGATAGATGAGAAGTGCTCCCACTCTTCCGCTCTCATTTGTCAGCTGCTCCTAAATGCCTGCTCCTAAAATTCTGCTGAGAGTCAGAGACTACAAGCCACATAATCATCAAGTCCAGTGACCTTTATTTATTTTGTAACCTCCTTGCTAGCTGCAGCATTTGTCATATTGGTCAGACCCTGTTTCTTTGACTCTTACTGCTTTCTAGGTCCCTGTCTGCTCTCTGCTTACTTCTCTATCCTTACAGATGCAGGCGCGCCCCAGACTATGGCCTTTAGCCCTCATCTCCACTCATCATACACTCTCTGCATGGGTGATTTCGTCTAAGCAGCTGACTTTTTGCATAAAACTTTCAAATCTAGGGTACAGAAACATGGAGCAGATCTTGTCCAAACCTATCTTTTCTTATACATATCTAACATTTCTCAAGGTTTTTAAATATTTTTGATTAGTACATGTTTTTAGTACTTATCTGCAGTACATAATGATTGTATTCATCATGGGGAGTTGGTACGTGTACATAACACATCTTAATTCTTTTTGCATCTTCCTCCCCTCTTCTCCTTTATCTAAAATAATGCATTAAACTTAGCATGTGCAAATAAAATGCATTTTTACCCTAAAATCTGGAAATCTTGTGGGTTTTTTTTTCTTTTTGCTCCCTGATTTTCTACTTAAACTCTGCACATACCGTTTGATAGGTTACTTGTGTTCAGAAACTGTGACTCTGTCACTTTCTCTTTCACACTCAGTTGAAGCGCTCATTGTTTTTTGCCCTAACTGTGGAAATAGCCTCCTAATTGTTCTCTAGTTTACCTCCCTGTCACACTCCTGGCTCCAGCCATCCTGCTTATTGCTGCCAGGTGCTGTCCCGCGGCACAGCGCTCACCACAGCACTGGAGTGTTCGTGAGTCCCCTGTGTTTGCCCGCCCTCCGCCTGGGAAGGGGTCTAGGGATTTCTGGCATCAGCACAAACATGTGCAACGTAGCCCCACTTCATTTTAAAACACAGCAGTTCAATATTTCATTGCACAGTATGTGTTTATCTTAGAAAATGGAAGCAACAAAAAAGAAAATATCCTCACACTGACTTTTTCTGCCTTCATCGATTTCTCTGCTACCCTGTCGTGTTTTATCATCAGAGCCAAAGCAGCCTATGGGTCATTTCTAAACACTTGCGTGGTTTTCGGGTTTCCGTGCCTTTCATGATATTCTCATCCCTTCATGACCAGCCAGTTTCTAGTCACTGAAACTATTCAGCCTTTGTTGTCCCTACAAAAGTCTATTTTTCTGAGACATTTTCCCTGATCTTTGATTCTCTGGTTATATAGATTAGTGATGATATATAGAAATTACTTTCTCCTGATGCGTCTATTTTATATTCTGCTTTTTTCATAGTCGTGATACAGTCAGTGTTGTTTTTAGCCATATACTTGCTGTACCCAAAAACTAAACCTTCGAATTTTTCAATGTAGTTTACTGTCTTTTGCTTAAGATTTTCATCAGCCTTCCATTTGGGAGTTGGTAACATAAATAACAGTGTTGTGCTGTTTGCATGATACCTTGGGTTTAAGGGGAGGAGTTGGGAAAAAGAAAGTGAAGGAAAGAGAGAAACCTTATTCTTCTAGAGGAGAAAATGAATTTTCTCATAATTATACGGACACAAATTCTTGATTGACTCTTTTGAGAGCAGTCTCAATCCTGGGAATGGTGGCGTCCAGTGTTGAGCGGGCTCGTACTCGGCCCCCTTCCTTTCTAGTGCGACAGAACTACAGATGAGCTGCCACCCCCGAGAGAGGTTGGTAGGACTCATCTAGACAGTGTAGTATCATAGAAGGGGCCGTGCCTGGAGAGGTAGAAACTTGGAAGACCGAAGAGATCGTGCAACAAGAGGAGGTAAATAAGCTTCCTCCTTGAGAGGAGGATCTTTGGTCTCTTGGTACCGAGTGGTTGAAACCATTTCTGCTTTTGCAGATGGGTCAGTATGGCTGCTATGCTGAAGAGCTCGGCCCCTGGGGCAGCTGGATGAAGCTGGATTTGTATTCCACCAGCTCCTGAGGAAATGCTTTCAGAGTGCACCAGGATAGTGATTGGTCGGTTTGCTGTGTGTCCACATGGAAATGTTAGGAGTTAGTGTCATTTAGAAGAAGAAATGGCAAGAAAACAGTTTCTGTTAGTATGAGGTCAGGGACGGTGGGTTACACTGACTTGTGGATGGGTGGATGTGGGATGTAAAGAATATAGAGGAGAAGACCGAAGGGCTTAACATGGGTGCTGGTCATTTCCTCCGATGGGAAGGAAGGAGCTGATGGGAGGGGACAGCGTGTGGGTGGGTCCCGAGTTGTACTTTAGCCTTGTTCACTTAAAACATCTGTTGGGCATCTAACTGGAGATCAATATGTGTGTCTGTAATTCAGAGAAGATGTAAAGTACAGAGATAGGTTAAGATTCATCGGCATGAAATGATGTTAAAGTCATGGAAATCTTTGAACTGGAGAAAGTAATGGTATGGAAACATAAAGGGCATCCGACATCACAAGCATCTCCACAGTACAGAGAATGACCCGATAAGCCGAAGAGAGCAGCTGTGCACCTGGGCAGGTACATACTGTCTGCACAGGAACCGAGGTTTGCCAAAGGGAGAGAAACGGAGGGGAGTTTTTTTGTTTTTTGGGGTTTTTTTAAAAATATATTTACTTATTTTTTACTATTGAGAGTGTGTGCCGTGTGCCTTTACGTAATTCCCACAGTAATCCTGTGGGATTGGTGTTAACATGCTGATAAAGAGAAGCAGTTGAGACTTAATAAAATTAGAGAAGAGGAACCTGAGTGGATTTTCTTTCACATTACTCAGGCCTAAATATTTGTTCATCCTTACTGATATCTGCTCCATTTCCCATGCTACTTCCCGAATAAAGCAGGCTTTAAGATAATGGCATGTTTGGACTTCTCTTTTTATTATCAGCAGCCCTACAGTCAGGCTGCTGCTCAGCATGGCGAGCTGCCCACCGGAGAAGTGAGGTGGTGATGGGTTTACATCATTGTTCTGTGTCTGCACTTATCAACAACTGAAGCAGCAGCCTTAGGATTTCTACGTATTAATTTCCTCTTAATGGAAGGATAAAAGTTATCCCAAACTCCTGGGAGTTATGAATTAGAGCAGCAGTGGTTGTTTACATGTCTAAATACTTCAACAACAAACAGGTTTACAGAATGTTCTAGTGACTGATCTCTTTTTTCTTTTGTTCTCACTGTTAATTTGAAACAGAATGAAGACATCTTTTGGAGTTTCTTTACAAATAAAAGCATAGTTATATAGCAACTAGAAAATGAGTTCTAGGTGTATATCTATGTACATAAATCTTTTGGAAATTTTCTGTCCACCAAAAGATGTAAGATACAGTGTATTTTTGCTTAGTTACGTTTCTTTTTTTTTCTTTAAAGAAGCTTCATTCCACATTTCAGCTCCTCTCCAGAGGAAAGCTAGATGAAGTTATCCCTAATTTTTGTTCAGTGCTCCTGACTTTGAACTTGTCTGCCTCAGTCACCAGCCCTGTTGGGGTCATTTCCTATTCCTCACGATGCCTGCAAGCCCCTTCCTTTCACTACATCTCAGTTAACCTCAAAACGCAAGAAGCGTTGGCAAAGCTGGCCGATGGCTGAGGGACAGCCTCACTCCCCGCACCCTGCAGCCCTTTCTGTGCTGTGGTCCTTCCTCACCAGGCACACAGAAGGATGCACAAGACTTTGCCCTCCCAGTGCGGCCTCTGTCCCTTTATCCTCTTGCAGTCGCTGCTATCTGTGTGCTCGTCTGTCTTTGTGTCCATCTCTCTTTTTCTCTGTCTTTTCTCCCTCCACACTCTTCCTCACTTGCCCTTTCCTTCTCCCTCACCCTTTTCCTCTCAACTCTGTATTACCCCTTCCCAATGGACATTTCAAATTTCCCATCATGAAAGAAGGGTAAATCTGTTTCACTCAGGCAGCATTTGTGTTCAGTGCTGCTACAATCCCTGGGGTACATGCTTTAAACTACAACTTCAAAGAATAGGAGGCAGAATAAGAGATAAAGAGCAAGCCACAAATGGGTATATCAAATTTATTTTGCCACATGACTCACATACATTTAAAAATAACAATTATATCACATACTAGCCTTCTTTTCTCCAAACATAACCAACCTTAAACTCTCCCTCATAAGGTTTTTTCTTCAGTCCTGTAATCATAAAGACATTTCTTTCTAGATTTTATCCAAACATTCTCCATTCTAAAATTCAAAATCAAAAGTTGAATTAGCTGTCTAGTAATGATCTAGTGGAAGTATTATACTATTAATTCATTATGTTCATGTGCCTTCCCTTCTTTCTTTTCCTTTTAATAACAAAACATTTTCACATTTTATCCCAGGCCACTCTGTTATCTGTCCTTGACTTGTAATTCTGGACATACATGTTTTCTCTATCTTCAAAACAGTGTTTGGACACAATCTAAAAATGTCACCACTTGCGCCCTTTGATGAGAACGTACTGACATTGTCTAGGAATTGTATAAAACCAAAACATGAAAATGAGACAAAGAATGAACAGAGTGATACAAATAAGAAACTGATACAGTTAAATTGGTCACTTTTGCTTGATTTTCCTTTAATTATCAAAAATGAAATTCAAAATAGATAAGAATGAGCAGTGACGACTTTAGAGTCCAAAAAGAATGTCAACTTGCTCAGCATTTTATGAATTTTCCCTCAACACCCCTACTGTTGCCTGTTGAACTGTCACCTGCTCTATTTGTAGGAAAAATATTCATCTCTGGAGTACTGCAGTTCTGTTTTAATAGGATCAAAGAATCACAGGAAAGCGAAGACGAAAGTAATTTTAGAGGTTGCCGCATCAAATCTCACAGCTGGGAGGGAGCCACGTCTGCTCGCTTCTGAGGAGATGCAGGAAGGGTGCCTTGGGGATTCCAGGCATAATGTGAAAGGAATGTGGTTTTTCCATTGAGCAGGCAGGGATAAACATCCTCACCCATGATGTGTTCATATTTTGAAACCCTTTTGAGCTGATGGAAATAATAATGTGGCCATTTTGTCCATTTATAAGGAATGAATCAAACACCCAGCAGGTGGTTGTCACATAGAGGCACTGCCACCTAGAAGTTTCTCTGCCTCACACACTTCCCTAACTTTCCCTGGTAGCCCACACCTTGTACTATACAACATTCATCTATTTGAAATCGATAGTCACTCAACCACAGACCTTTATCTCCTCCGAGCCAATTAACTACTCTCATTTGCAGCGATGCCAACCCTTTCTGATATGAGAGGTTTTCATACCATACTATCAGTCTGGATATTCTACAGTTCTCCAGTTTACAGCGTTCCTCATCCTAGAAAGCCTTGTTCAGAAACACAGGCAGTGCCCCACCAGCAAAATTTACAGCTCCTCTGGGTGCTTAATACTGACCGGGGTTGCTCCTTCTTTTGTAGGTAACTTGTCCACACTTACTAGAAACAGTCTATTACCCGGATGTTCAAAACAGTGACAATTACTTTAGGTCTTCACCAGTAATTTCTTTATTTTGGATTTCTTCCAGTGGTTGCCATACCATATTCTGAATTAGACTCCGAAATATGGATAGAAAGGAGAAGGCATTTTAAATGTGGCTGGTGATCTAGCCATAAAGGCCACTCTTACTTCTAGGCCAATGGAAATTATATCACACTTGATAGCGTCTGTTAAAATTACCTCTACATTTAAATGGTTGCCCGTTTTTTGAAAAGTGCTGGGAATCTACTTTTAATACTCTAATTACAGATTGACTATTTGGAACCTTTTGGGAGATAATTTGTCATCTAAATGTATACTGAATCATCTAATTCCGTGGATCTTGAGCTAAAGTGAAGACGATCCTTCTCCCTTATCTCAGAATGTGATATAAGGAATCTGTGAAGCAGAGAAATTCTATCTTCTGGAATCTTTACTTTGTACTTGTTGCTGGAGAAGAATAGAGAAAACTTAAATTTATTTCCTCCATTACTAAATGTATGCGTTTAATGAGAAGATTTTTTTAAAGTCACTTTTACATGTAATCACCTCTAATCCTGTGATGTCTTGTAGCACTCTCAAAGCTCTTATTAATAGCAGCTCGGCATTATATTCATTTTACACAGATTTGCCAGTTTGGAACCGAATACAACTCAGGTCCTAAAATATGGTGCTCTATTAATATTGCCTCCAAAGAGGACTGTTAAGTCAAATAAATCTCTGTGAGATACTGGCAAAATTGACCCATAAATCCATGGTGGTGCACCTATATCTCTGAACTTGAAGCCTCTAATTAAATGTGAAGTAGTCTCATATTAGCATGTGAGGAAATCAGCTTGCTGGATGAAAGGAAAGACTTCTTTCAATTTGGTTTCAACTGGTAATTTTCTTTTGGGGAACTTGAAGAAGTATAGTGGTTAAAGGACTAAAACATCAAATAGCAAAACTGTTCGTTAGTAATTATTCAGTAAGGGAAGTTAGGAGGGCTTCGGCGTCATAGAAAGAGATCTGAATGATTTGAGAAGATATCTGCAGAGGGTAACTCATGACCTAGGATACAACCACAAATAGTCACTGCCACAAAAGAAGAATAAGTAAGCAGATACCATTAGGTCACCATACTGAGTTTTATTTAAGGAAGTGTCTCCTCATTGAGGCAGTGACGTGTTTAGAAATGAGACATTTCTTTTCACTTGCTTACATTTGAAGTGTTTGCTTTGACAGACCTTTGAAGAGAGACCATTTTCTGCAGATTCAGTAACTGCCCTTAAACATCTGGTTTCGTCTCACCTCCACCAGAGACAACATTGGGATTTGCTTCTGTGGTGACCTGCCCATCAGTGCTGACTAAATAAACCACACTAGATTGTCACAGTATCTTGCACAGCAGCCATTAATTGATTAGTAGGCATAATCTTCTGGTGAAGAAATTACTAGTATTATTGTTTAATGAATCATTAGCTTTTCACCAATGCAGAGGGCTTAAAATTCATCTGTGGCGAAGAAGAAAAGATTATTTGTGCTATTCTTAGCAGGAACCAAGGAGGCAGCCCCAAGACCATTCAACTGCTTTCCTGATCAGTTGTGGCTTTCAAACTTTAAATTCTATGACAGCCTCGAGGGTCATGTTGCTTTGAAGTCCAGCTAAATAATAGGATGATTATGTGTGAGCCGTTTTAAACATGCTATTCTAATCTCCAGAGACAGCAGTTAATAAATATCAAATTATAAAACTTCTCCTTGGAAAAAAAATTTTAACTTAGTAATATTCACTTGAAAGGCATATACAGTATGCAGGCTAGAAAATTATACAAGTGCTCTAATTGTAGGAAAAATGCCATGTGATATAATTTAATATCCTGTACTTGGTCTAAGAGCAGTTATTATAAATCATTTTCAGCATTTTCATACAGCTCGCATTGATTCTCTGCTCCTCCACTTTTAAGAACCAGTAGACTAGATCAGCAGCTTGCAACCTGTTTGTTTGTGTATCCTCGGGAAAAGAATTTCTAGCTTTACCATCAAGATGTGTGTAGTTATTGATGTAGAAGTGATACGACAAAAACTATTACAGAATACTTATGTTATGTATTATTTGCTCCAAGGACTTGGTAATTACTAACTTAAATATTCTTCCTCACAGCAGTTCTATGAAGTAGGTAGTATTATTGTTAGCATCACCATTTACAGAAAAGGCAGTTGGGGTAAAACACATTGACTGACTTGCCCAAGACGGCTCGACTGAGCCATGACAAAGGAGATTGAAACAGGTGGTCTGATGCCCAAATCTGTGCTCTAATCACAGCTGCCTCTGCATGTGCCATACTACTAATACAGTGCCTATTTATGGAATATGTGGAAAACAGAATTTTTTTTAAGAATGAGGCACATATTCACAATACTGAAGTCTCATGCTTTGTCCTCTTCCGCAGTGAGTCTCCTGGAACTTCCCCTGGAATGCATCATTTTGAAAGGTTCTCCTAGGGGAAAATCAAGCCGCGGCCCTTGGGGGCTAAATGTCCTTTTCTGCAGTTAGGGTTAGGGCGGACAGTGGAGGCCTTAACTGGAGATTCTCTCTTCCCGTTATTCCGTCCATCTGTTCTTTTGTGGTACTTCCCTCCCTGTCTCCCTTGAGACCCAGGCAGGCAGAATAGCCCCCTACCCCCACCCCAGCAATCTGTCATGTCTCTTTGTCCTCTCACCATCCACACATCCACACGCAAACATACTCCCACACACAGAGTGCTCCTTGCCTACTTAACTTTTCTCTCTAGGGCTTTGGCTAGATATTATTCACATTTTTATTTTGCCCCTTGTCCAACTCAAGAGTAAACTTCATGAAGGCAGAAGTTTTGTCTGATTATTGACTCTTAAAATCCCTGTGTCCATATAGCTCATAGGAGATACTGAGAAACATTGATTGAATGAGTGAATAAATTATTTCCCTGACTTCTCCTTTCCCCTTCCTTCGTTTCCCCCTCCCCTTCCCCAGTTCTCCTTCCCATTTGAATATTTTCTTTCCTTTTTACAATATCTATTATACATTTTTGTCTTTATTTTTACTTACGGTTTCTCATACCAGAGAAACAATGTGATACATACTCATATAAAATGTAAATAAAGCTCTTGTAAATAAGGAGGGGAAAGGGAGTTGAAGGAAGGGGTGGGGAAGGGGAAAAAAAGCCAAGCTATATCATGTAGAAGTGCAAATTAACTATGATGAATACGATTGTTATGTGCATCTAAATGTACCAATAAGTCTCCTTGGTTTATTAAATAAATAAATAAAATATAGAAAAAATTATTTCCCTGGCATTAGTCAACAATATTATGATTTCAAACCAGTAAGCGTAATAAGGCAAGATAATTTAGTCAAATTCAAAGTGCTAATAGTTTAAAATCTACTGCTCCTTTTCCCCCAAGGGTGCCGAGAAAGCTGTAAAAGTAATTAAGTCACTTGTACAATTGACAAAATGAATTATGCAGGTCCAAAATAAACCTCATTTTACTCAACAAACCATCCATTTTTTCAGATAATCTAGTTTGTTTTAGACAACATAGTCCTTGGGTCTTAACAAGGAAAGCCAACCCACAGCACACTGTGGTGTACTTGGCATTGTAAACAAATTGAAATTGACATTTGAAATAATCACAATAGTTGTTATTTGTGCCATTTATGCACTGGCATAATCAGCGCCTGGTCCAAAATGGCTGTATAAGAAATTTTCAGGGACTGCGCTTGGTGGGCTGGGATTTGGCGAAGGAGCATGTTTGGAAGCTTCCTTTGCATGGCAACTTTCGTAAGATGCCAACTATCAGTTTTCTCTTTAAAGTGTGGAGGAGGTAACAGAGATTAAACTACCACACACATATGTACTCTGATCACTGATTAAATGTGCCATGGAGAAGAGTGTTATTTTCAGTATATTTCAGATTCATCGTAATTGGAGCTGCTTTTAAGCAGAATTGTAGAAGCTCCCGAACCCCCACTTTTTTACCTACACAAGATACAGCACCTTTTCTGAAAGTCTTCTTGGCATCATGAATGCCCTAACCCTAATCCAGATCAGCAGTGCAGAAGAGACAGACTTGGCCCCCTCTCTAACTAAGATCAGCAGAAGGCAGGACGGTTTATGAGCTGAGCCAGCAGAAGGGTCCTGGGTTGGGTTTCATTAAACTAATATTGTGGCTGGTAAAGATGACATGTCAGATGTTTCATTTTAAAGACCAAACCATTCCAATAAATCATTTTTACAACTTTAAATACATTACATATGCACGATACCAGTAGATGGTGTGTTTAAATGTGGCAGACACATCTATTCGCTTCACTACATCCTGTGTTTTATTGCATTATTTCCCTAAAATGTATTTATCAGATTATTTTTATGAGCCGACACATATTTTGGTTTTCTTCATGCAGTCTTATTTATTGTTGCTGTTATGCTTATTGTTTCTTTTGTGTTCAGCTTCAACTCATGAATATCATCATAATAGTTTTCCTTGCACAAAAATCAAAAGGAGTCTCATCTTGTAAATACTTTTGACAGTGTAGTACAGCGAGAAAACACTCTTCAGGATGCACTTGAGGCTGTTCTATATGAACAGTTCATCTAAAACAGCTGTATTGTTTAAGATACTGTGTTGTCTTTTAGAGTACTTAAGGTTGAATTTCTTTACTGTGTGAATGCTATACTGTTTTCTTCTCTCCCCTAACTCCGCCCTGTTTGACAGCAGACACACCCAGGGAGCACTGAATGAATCCGATGATCCTGAAACAGGCTGTCTCACTGATAACAAGCCAACTTCTCGACACTTCTATCCTGTCGCCCTGCTGCTTGTCAGCTCTCACCTGCTAGTCGTGTGGCTTATTTTAAGTCTTGCACTACTATTAGCCAAATACCAATAAGTTTTATGTTGTATTCCTTTCTTTTCTACAAATGGCATTGGACTTTAAATTATGGGAATAATGCTGTAATATTTCTACATTTTCAAAATCACAGAATTTAAAAAAAAAGAAGTTCGAATTGTGTTTTTGTTTTTCCTAAAACTCAAAAAAAAAAAAAAAAACCCAAAAGTGCTATGCATTAAGTGAATTATTTTGCTCTTTTGTTCATAGAAAAATGTTTTCCCTCTGTTAACTAGCTCAAGAAGGATTTTTAAATTACTGTCTTTGGACTACAACCAAGAGCAGAATCCTGAAAGCTTGAACTTCTGAGCCTCCTGTTCCTCCTCCCATTAGATTTATGAAAGAAATTAAGACTGTATTTGCACAACTCACTGAAACCCTGAGAGAAGTGCTCAGGACTAGGAGGTTACAGACTTTCTTTCCACTGTGCTAATAACATAGTTGCCATCAGCTGGTACAAACTTCTGTTTGGTTTTTTAAATTAACCTGTCTGTTGTTTCCTTTCTGTGCTGTTCTTCACCCTTTTCTGTCAAGTAACTCTATGGAGAGAATGGCTGTTTATGTTTTGTAATTAAATGAACCTGTTTGTAACTATTGTTTAGATTGATTTGGCTTTCAGAGTACTTTTCTATTCTTTTTACCGAGGTCTCCTCTGCGTCTCCTTGCGCCGACTCTAGCACCTGTTCCTTTGTACTGTCCGTGGACAAGCACTCTTCCTTTACAAAGCTGAGACTTGGACCAGGCTGTTCAGAAAGCCATTTCCTCTGTTCGTTGCACAGCTAAAATAATGAAGTAAAATAGAGATGAAACTTTCCTTTAAAAATCTATAGGGCCAGACTAAATCAGTTAAATGCCTTATTCCTAGAACCTACATCCTTAGGGCTACATAGAGATTTTAATGTGTTTTAAAGACTATGAAATTAATTTGTGGAAAAGTTATAAAAAGGCAGATATATTTATGAAATTAAGTGAAGCTGTACTGTGGAGCAAATTATATTTAAAGAGTTTATTAAACCTTAAATGTCTGTTAAGAACAAAGAGACTTTAATCATCTCTTTCCGAAGGCAATAATGGTATTGGGCCTGGCCTAGGATTTAATTTTGTAAGATGTATCATCATTTGTGGAAAAAAAAAAAATGTAGAGTTGAATCTTTGTTATTTTTACTTGGACTGTTGCTGCAACTCTGCATTGAACAAATAAAGCATATTTATTTATTCTGTGTTTCATGAAGTTGTACTTTTTCCCCTTTCACCAGAGAAGGATGCCGCATAGAGAATGTACTGAAGAATATCAAATGCAGAAAGTACGCTTTCAACATGCTGCAGCTGATGGCTTTCCCCAAGTACTACAGACCGCCAGAGGGCACTTACGGAAAAGCTGACACCTAATTTACCAATATGCCAATAAACAGGAACACAAACATGTTTCGTTTGGAGACTCTCCACCTTGGTCCTTTTATTATTTTTTAAATTGTTACGAATTTGTGGGGGGAAAGGACCCATAGGGTCGTTTGCCCAAATCTAGGAATTAACTTGATATTTAATAGCATATTACTCCCAAGGAAATTCATTTTTAAAATCTTATAAAACGTTGCCCTTTCTAACCCTATGTTCCTATGTGCCAACACTCAGTGGCTTCATTTTAGAAAGCATAAACACCATCTGTGGAATACTTAGATTAAACATGTTCGGAGGTGATGCTGTCCCTACAACATGAAGCAAGAAGAGGGTGAAAGGGAGAGAGTTTATGTGGTGCCACTTCATAGCCTCGATCACAGACAGTCTTAAAGCCCATTTGTGGGATCTGAAAATATTTGTTTAGCAAATTGAAATCAGGTTAAGTTAACTCATGGCCTTGACTCCTGAAGCAGCGTGCAGGTGCCCTTGTAAAGACCTTCGTTACTGAGTCCAGATGTGACTCCATCTCCTAGGAAGGCAGATGAACAGTGTTAGCCCAGCAGTAAAATACGTTTCAAAACCATGACGTCTTTTCAAAACTCCAGCAGGGATTGTGCCACCCAGCTGTACAAGTGCTAGTACAGAAGGTTCAGTAGTATAAGAGGCAAGACACTGTGGAGGACTGGATTTACAAGGGATGGAAGATGAACAGTCTGCTGTTGCCCAAAATGAAAATCTCTAGCACTTGAACTTTGTGCAGTGAAGTTCATGAAAGTGAGAGAAATATCTTTCAAGGTGTTTTCTAGCAGTCACCTTTGTGTATATATACAGTCTAGCGTAGTTAGTGTGCATGAATAAGTCTTTAAGATATCTGTAACCATATCTGCTGATAACACAATACCTTTCTTTATATTTGCCTAAATTTTAAATTTGTCCTTACTCAGTAAAATAATCTCATTTGTAAGTTTTCTAAAATTCTGGGAGTGTTTCACTTTCAGATTCTCCCTACTCGTTCCAAGTAGCTGTCATCTCTCTTTTCCCCCTTTGCCATCCTCGGATAAATTGTGTTCTTTTACTGAAAAAAAAATTCTGAACTAGTAGTTTCCTTAGAGATCATCTTGATTAACATCATTTTTCCAAACATAGGAAACACCTGGTTAGATAATTGCAGAATCATTAAAATCTCTTCTTTGCACTCTTCTTACCATCGTAAGAAGGCATGTCCCTTCTCCAAATTGTTAGGCTGAATATGTATGAAAATTAAGGGAGAAAACTAGTTAGTTTAAAGAGAAATTGGAATTTATCACTGAAATTGAAGTTTAGAATACAAGAATCTGAAGAAATTAGACCTATTTTCTCCAAATGTTAAGAACTTATTCTTTCTCTTTTTCATCAGTGGGGCATGTCATCCAGAGTATAACTTTTCTGGGGGAGGGGGGATGCTAGTGGCTCCTAGCATGGGCATCTCTTAACTATGACCACATTAAATCGATGACATTGTGAGACTTTTCATAGCAAATGTGGTAGTTCCCTGCCTAACATGCCTGTTGTAATAAGGATTTCAAACAGATGTCTACCCCCATGTTGACTTTTTCAAATTGCTTCAAATTTAAGATAACCTTTTGTGACTTCTCACACTACAATTATCAATTGATTATTTCAGTTAAAGACCTATGTGTATTATTGAAGCAGCTTCCAAACTGTTTACAGCCTTCGTAATAAAAATGTGCTGTACATTCTAGATCTATTTATGGAAAAAATATCTTGGTGTTCTCTGTTCTACCTCATTCTTCATTTCAGTGATTAAATATAATATTTGAATTGTTTGATTTTATTTCATAATGGTAAGATTTGTGGTTATATTAATTATCCCTTTGGATTTAAGATGAAGAGACTGGGAGGGCTCCTTGAAAAGTTATGAGGCTTCATGTAATATATCAAATTGTAGCCTCAGTTCCAAGGGACCTCAAGCGATTTATCAACATATAAATATTTTATCAACAATAATTTTTGTTTATATTTTTAAAGCAAAATCTCTTAACTCAAATTTAGAAGAAATATTTCTTAGCTAGAAAATCATCAGCAGTGGGGATTCCTATTTTTAGACGCCCTTTCATAAATTCTTTTTTTTCTTTTTAAATAAATACTAATACAGAAGTCTCCAAGGGCAGAGCTTACTGCCGTATAAATACGTATGAATTTTCACTCATTATCAGCATCATCACCAGAATTTCCTTATAACAAGTTTACACTTGTGCACACTTCTAAAAGTAGATTTCATCAAGAAAATTCATGTTTCATAAACACATTTTATTGTTCTTTTCCTGAAATATAGTCTAAATATCCTGGGGCAGCAGTTTTACTATTCCTGATTATAAAGGCTTTCTGAATCAAATGATAAACGAGTTTATAAATCTTTCTTATATAAATACAGCCACAGTCATGCATTTCTATCTACATTTTCATTTAAAAGCTATACCAGTAGGTCTATTTGAGATCATCTTGAGGAAAAAAAAAAAAGGAAAAAAGTACCAAGAAAATGACAGTTCCGAACAGCACAGTTTATTTCATTTAATGTTGTTTCCTCAAATATGTTTCCATTCTACAAACACCGAGTGCAGGTAACAATTCGGCATTTACAGAGCCCCACAGGGAAAATATTTAAAGTCAGTGAAGGTGTTACCCTGATTACAGTTGACCCAGTAAAAGGTCCAGTGCCTGGGAAATGTTCTCCCAAAGACTTAACCATATAATTTTGAAATACTTGATCAAAGCAGACCCATACTTAGGTGCCATCTGATTTACTTCTCGTATGGTGGGTCCCTTTTTCTTATAAATATAGTCTCCTGCTTTACCTACACGGTGCCACAACTTTTTGATGCAAACTGACCAGTTTCCTAATCCAGCGTGTCACAAAAACCGTTCTATCCAGGTGATTAAAAATACTTTAAAATGATCCACCACCCCACTAGGGCAGCAGTTCATGTCATTAACTGCCAGTTATTTGTAAGACTAATACTTATTCTAGAAACTGTGAAGCCTTAAAAGCTACCATTTCATTGGGACTGAGGATGTAGCTCAAGTGGTAGAGCATTTGACAAGCAGACGCAAGGCCCTGAGTTCGAGCCCCAGCACCCCCCCACACACACACACACAAAAAGAAAAGAAAAAAAAAAACCAGCTACCGTTTCATAGAGAACACTGCCCTGTTTACCCCTAAGTAAAATAAGACAGGTGGAAAAAGAAAAAAAAAAAATGTGTTTAGTCACGCTTTTCTTCCCAAGCAAAGCAAACCCATCCCTGTGTAAAGGCTGATATCACATGAAGAGAGACAATCACAGAAATAAGGTGGAACTGGTCTTGTGGACTCATCAAAATTGATCGTTACATTCTCAGGAGTTTTGTTAGCTGGTTGTTACACACAAACACGATGGAATATTAAACTATGAAATACAATCAGATGAACTTTATGAAGAGTAAAGGTGATAATCAAAACTTACCACTTTGTAATCATTTTTCTAAATTTTAGTATTTATCCATACCCTTGAGTGTAATCATTTTTCTAAATTTTAGTATTTATCCATACCCTTGAGTATCATATCTTTAGCGTGTATCATTTATGCCCTATAAGTGTAACTGTGGAGATCTTCCTATTTCAACATTCAGGAATGCCACATCACAGCTTGAAATCAGCACCCATGAGAGTATTTACACCACAGAAATGCAGATGCCTCAAGCTACCACATGTAGTTCCTGCAAAGCCAGTTGTTAACATTTACTAGCATATAGCTGAGTTCCACCATCATGTGTTCTTCCCCAAAGAGCAAATTATTGGAAGCAAGATTACTAAAATTGTTTTAAATGTAATCAGCCATTTTCAAATAGCTATAGATTTTGTTTGTGTTAGTTACCCTCTTTAAGGACTCCTCATAGGTATTAAGCATAGTTGATACTTAACATTTTATTCATAATTAAATTATTACATTATAGAAATTCATTTAAAAACCTGTCTCTCGGTGATGAGTTGTGAGGAGAATCTCAGCAATGCAGTCTTATGTAAGCAGTTACACGGGACTAAGTTCAGGGAAATGTGAACTTAATCAGCATATGACTGAAAATATGCTTCAGGATCAATTTTGAAGCTTATAATTTTGGCATTTTCTAAATGGAGGAAGAACAGTAACGTATTACTTTGCTCAGATTCTAGTAAATATAGCTCAGTTGAAAAACACCACAGATGTTGTAGGTGTTTGATTTCCAGACAGGATGTTGTATCGTTTTAGTTCAATATACAGGGCACATTTTTTAATCTTTTAGGAAATAAATTAACTTTCACCACAGATTTAAGAAACTAGTCTGAGAAAAATTGTGATCAGCATTTATGGAGGGAAGCAAACATACTGAGCGCAAAGCATTGCTAAAAGCTGTAAGCTCTACGCATTGTGCACTACTGAAAAGAATAATTTGCTAAGAATTTGTGTAGCTGATTTGACAATTTTAGCATAAATGCACATTCATTTAGCCCAGCTGCAGTCTTTATGAGCTACTACACTTTTACCCCCGTATTTATGTTTCACGGTTTTAAGTATGTACTCAATATATTTCATCTCTTGTTTCTTCAGCAGTTTGAAGTTAGAACTTTACACTCAAAGGTATACTATTGCAAAATTTCCTTTAAAAATAGGAAAATAAAATAATGTTTTAGATAAAATATGGCAGGCCAATTAGGCATAGAGTTGAGGAACAGAAATTTGCATTTTTTTCTTTCCTCTAGTACACACCGATTACTCTTTGAACTTTATTTTTACCAAGTAAGAGAAAGCCTAAGACATTTCTGATTTATCAGAAAATATCACGTCTCACTGTTAGCAACAAAAAGAGAGGAAAAACTTGTAAGATAATGTTAGCACCCAAAGGTACATGCAGTCAGGCTTCCTGAGCTGAAATTGTTGAAGTGTACTTAGAATTTTAAGTTACAAAAGAAAAGCAAGTTCACAAGTGAAGTACCCCAAGGGCATGAATATCAGGGAAAAGAAGCAAAGATGTTGCCTGATAAACCACACATAGTTGTGTATATACAAGTAAAATATATCTTTTTAATAAATACAATTATTTAGGAAGAAGGTGTTGCCCCTTCACACTCAGAGTATGAATGTTTTGACAATATTCCTAAAATTATCTAAAATTTTTCAGTCATAGAAGGGCACAATGCAGCAGCATATCATTAATGATGACCTAATGTGGTATCACGTATTTGTGGGCATTAGTAAATAAAATTTTGCTGAGAATGCTATATTATTTATATAATTCTTGACATGCTTTTTTATCATTCTCAACATTAGGAACTGTTTCCTATTAAAGATATTTCACATTTGCAAAAGGCAGAGTACATATTTCTATAGCTATATGGACACTCATTTCACTGCACATATACAATATTTTTGCACAAATAACTTCTTATGTAAATATTTTATCATTTAATCTAACATTGAATTTTCAAATTTTTGTTGTGTTCATCTGAAAGGCTGACATTTGTGTTCTTTTTATGTTATATGTTCTGTATTAACCAATAATATGTATTCCCAGGAATGAGCCACAGCTAGATTAGATCATTGGCCCTTGAAGAAATATCATTTTTGTTTTATTGTTCTGTGTAAACCATATTCATTGTACACTGTGTATATTTTTCTTTAAATAAATGATTTTATTTTTTATGTTTCTGTCTCTTTCTCCATATTATGCATTTTTTCATTTTCATCAGTGTAGTTTAAACATTAATTAGAACATGTAAATGCAGCCTAATATATCAGAAAGAATAGATCGGTTTCCAATGGACCACAATTAAAGTTCCAGTTTTGCACTGATACTAGGTCAGTTTCATTCCACTAGCAGAAGATACTTTCCAAGATTGTTTTGTGGAGATATAAGTTTAACCCTAACTTTCCAAAAAAGTCAGGAGCCAGTAATCAGTGCCTCGACTTTGACAAAATCATTGATCTTTGCTGCCAGATTGTACAGAGAGGGGGCTGGGCACTTAGCTCAGTGGTGGAGCGCTTGCCTAGCAAGCACAAGGCCCTGAGTTCGATCCCCAGCACACAGATTGTACGTAGAATTATTTGAACGCACCAAGATACTTTTTCCTTGTATACTGTTTGGATTTGACTATGTATGATTCATTAGAGCAGTTCATTGTAGAAGGTAAATTCTAAAGAATTTTAATTAAATCTTATTGCAAAGTAATTAAGCAAATGAGACCCCCGTGCCTATGTAAATGATGTACTAACTTTCTTTCTAGAGTTGAACAGGAAAGACACTGGAGATAGTCCCGGTGTGAAAGAGCACAGTGAATTACAGCGGCTGTTGCCCACAGTCGAACCAGAGGGGCAGTATGAATGAAGTGTATGACTCTCTTATGTTGAACATCCATGCGAGGGCTCCTTGAATGTTAGAAGACAGTGACATCTCACTCGAAATCAGAATAGGACAAAGGACTCAGAAAGTTTGTTGTGGATCTATATTTGGCTTCACCAGAGAGAGAATTCAACAAGGTGAGTGGATGTAATTGGAGTTTGTCCAGCCAGTGCCTATTCTAAGCTAAAGTAGCCACACGGGCATGATTTTCTGGTTCCCTCCACTCTGTCCATATCAAACAAGCACCAGATGATCTGCTCTTTCAGTGATTTTGATGAACAAGGATGACTCGGGCACACATCTTTTAAAAAATTTAAGTCAAAACTGGAAGGAAAGAGAGGAAAACACATTTCAGTAGAGCACCAGGAATGTGGTACTAAGTTGTTGAAATTATACTCTATCTTCTAATCTCTATCACTTTATTTTTCTCCATAGCCCCTAGTTTCAGAATTTAATAAGATCAGTGACAATAGTGACCTGCCTTTTTCATTTACAATGATGACTTCTTCTTTCTTCAAACGATTGACTGTAAACCACCATCTTTATGATGTTCACTCCTGAGTGAGCACGGTGTGTGTGTCTAATACTGCCAATGTTACAATGTACAAAAGTACAATCTTCCTTTCCAAATCTTGTATTTTCAGCTACTCCCTCTGCTTCCTCTACACATTTCTTGCATTAAAGAACTGGCCAAAAAGCTAGAATTGATATTCTCCTTTGCTTAATTGCCATGCTTTACCTTGAAGTCTACAATTATTTTTCCTTAGGGGAAATTCCAGCATGTGGCTAAGGAATATGGGTTTTGAATTAACATGCCAGCAAAAAAAATCATGGTTCTCCTATTTATAAGATGTGAACATATGTCAAGTTATTAATGTTTCTATGTCTTCACATTCTTATCTATAACATAAGGACAATCATTTGATTTCTTATTTCTTGGTAAAATGTTAAGTGAGAAAATATATGTGTCATCTTTTGTTCAATGCCTTTTGTAAAAAAAGATCTACTTCTTTGCTGAAACTCAGCAAAAGTCCCACTATATTTACACCCCTGTAGGCCCTGTTCCTAAAATATAAGGATTAGAACAAGAAAGACTAGATTTCCCTTGTATGCATTCTTCATAACCTCTGTAACTGTAGTTCCATCTAAGTGAAGTCTAGTAATTACTGAATTCTAAGAGTTGGCTCTCCTTCTTTGTTGTGGCTTATTTTCCTTCCCCTATAATTCTGTCCTCCATACACATCCACAGGAGTCTGTGGGCACAGTGAATGTCCCTTACATGCATATGCACGCACATGAGTGTGCGCACATACACACACACACACACACACACACACACCTCTTTTCCAGATGTTCTCTTAAAAATTTTTAATTTTTTTCTTTCTTCCCAGCTTCCTCAAATATTCCTCAAGGTTGAACTCATATGCCCTTTATTCCAAATCGATCTTTCCCATCGCTGTAAATAGAACCAGTCTTTGTTCTATCTCTTCTGTATTACACCCAATATAACTCATTCATTCATTCGTTCTTTTATTCAGTGGATGATTTTGATCGTCTCTTTAGTTGATATTGAGTTAGACCCAGGGCATTCCGTGATAGGTAAGAGGTGTGGTTTTTCTATTCATAGAATTTAGGGTCTATTCTACTGAGGGAAGCAAAACACCCAAATAAATGACAAGTAATTATTCATCATCATGTATGATATGAAGTAAATTATCTGTGAGTTTTGACAGTCATAGTGGTGGTCCAGGGTTCCTAGTTTTAGGTAAAGTGGTCAGAGCTAATTTCTCTGAAGAGATGTAATTTAGATGATGAGCTTGAAGAAAGGAAAAGATCCAATCTAAAGAAGGGAGGGACAACAGAGGAACACTGGTGGCGGGCAGTGCGTTGGTGACATATATAGTAGGAGAATGAAACTAGAGTTACCCATTTCATGGTCTTTTAGACCATGAAAAGGAATTTGTGATTTGCTTCATGTATAGTAGGAAGCAAAGGGCATGTTCCAAGCAGGGAACTAAGTGATCTAGTTTATGTTTTATTAAAATGTCACTCTAGGTGCTGTGCAGATAATGCATTATAGGGAATCAAAACTGAAAGCAGTGAGGGAGTTGGAAGGATATTGTAACACAGTGAGAGTAGCGCTGGCGTGGACCGGGCTGAAACAGTAGCGATGAAGAGAAGCAGGAAGATGGATGTCACACTTGGGGAGTAAGCTGGGAAAGCCTGTTGATGGGTGGGAGTTGGGCTTGGCGGGAGGAAGCAGGTGATTCGGGGAGTTTTCTTTGTCTGACTTGAGTGACAGAAATGTGACAGTAACATGTAAAAGTATTAAGCCAGATGGGTTTGGAGTAAAAACCAGTTATTCACTTTTGAACCTAGTGGATCCAACAGCCTCTGACTCATGCCGTCCAAGCAGCAAGTCAAGCATATTCATAAATAGGAATCTAGAGCTCAGAGGAGATAATAAAATGAAAATGTAATAATGTGAGCTGTCAGCAAGTGTAAGTGATTAAAAACACTTAAAATAGTCAGCACTTGACTAGAAATGACAAAAAACTTAAATTGCTTGAATGAAAGGACAATTACTGACTCATAAACTGAAAAGGAACAAGAGTTGAGCTTTAGGCACATCAGCTCTCTGATATTTAAATGAAGGTATCATTTTCCCTCTGTCTTTCTATCTCCTTGTCTCTGCTGTCCCCATCACACTCTAACTCTGTCACTCTCTCTGTCTCTTGATCTCGCCCCCCTCACTGAGAGAGAGGGGATGGGAGGAGAGAGAGAGAAAGAGAGAAAGAGAGAGAGAGAGAGAGAGAGTGGGAAGTATCTTAGTTGCACCTGCATGGCTACCTCTGTGTCCTGCTTTGATTCCAGACACTACCTTTCACAGTCATTTTGACATCACAGAGGACCAAAAGTCACATGATGCCAGATCTGATGAATGAGGTGAATGAGGACACTCATAATGTTTACAAGTCTGCATTCAGAAGCACCATTCACCATATTTTTTACTCACACTTCATAAAGACACAGCAGAGAATTTCCAGAACTGCTGCAGAAAGTGGCAAGAATAATGGAATAGTGAGCTCGAAGCAAGAAGGAATATTTCCAGGGGGGTTAATGGCAATGTGGCCTTTTGTGTAAATTTTTTTTTGATTTAAACATTCACTATATTTTGATCACCCCTTTTATGTGTATCAATACTGTGAGTTTTTTTCAATTTTGGCTGTGCTTTCCAATGTCTTCCTGTCATTGTTCAGAAAGTCCCTGCCACAGTGGGGTTATATGGTAGTTTCAGTTTATGTTGAAAAAAGAAAACTTACATGAAAAAAGAAAACTTCTCAGAAACAGCATCAATCCCCAGCTGGACTCTGTCCCTCACTGTGACCTGGAGGGAACCTCCACAAGGGCCAGCCTTTGCCACCTCTACCGCTCCGTGGCCCTTGAAGTGAGCACTTTGAGTGACAGATACACCACATTATGATGGGAAACATTGGGAAGGAGAAATTCCCAAAGGGAAAGGACATGGAAAAACAGACATCCACTTCATCTGGGAAGTAAAGAGAGAGAGAGAGAAAACCCAAGACCAAGTCCCCAGGAGCTTCAACATTAAGGAGGGTGGGGGTGGTTAAAAAGTGTAGCCTGCTTTTGATAAGGATACTTCACTATCAAGTTGCATTTTATTTAGAGTTATATTCTAATATCACTAGTAAGAGGAAAATGAAAGTAATTTCACTGTGAATTAAATGTAACTAACAAAGCCACCATAACACCACAGTGAGAGGCAAGAGATCTAATGGTGTCTCGTTTTGCCCTTAACCATAAATCAGTCAATGCACTCTTCCATTTTCTAGTATGTAACCCGAGCATAGTGTAATGTACCAGGAACAGATAGTGAGTCCATTTGAATTCCAGGATTTTCTGAAACAAGCATTGCCTCTAAAATATGGTTTGAGTTCAGAGGTCTTTGACTTACTACTAGAGAGAAGCATTAGCTTGAGTGTTTTAGAGAAAAAATATTACGTAAATGTCCCTTTACCTTCATTTAATGTTTTAAATCAGGACTATCCTCTAAGATGATATTTGTTGTTTGTTATGACACTTTGTACAACTTTCCATTTACTTTGTGGTTTCTTACAAAACATTGTACAACTTGCCATTTACTCATTGAGTTATCTGATCGTTGAATGTGGGAAAAGATCATATTCATAGTTAAAAAAAAACTCCAGTGAAATCTACATGAAACTAAAAGAATACATGAGTTCAACAAAGTAGCAGAACACAGATCAATATATAAATATATGTATATATAAAAATTAGTTGTATTTTAAGTTTTATACCAATAATCACTTGAAATAAATAAAAAGTAACCGTTTGTAAACATACAAGGCTAAATCAGGGAAGAAAGTAGTAGTTTGTTTTTTTTAACAAATCATGCTGGAGCAATTTTTGAATATTCATTTATAAATAATTTTGTTTCACCAAGACTTCAAATCTTATACAACACTTCAGTCAAAATTTAAATATAAAACACAAAACTATAAATCTCCTAGAGGAAAACATAGGGTATATATGGATTCTGAATAAGGGAAAGACGTACCATTATCAAAGATAATAAGTTATGGTAATATGTGTGTGTCAAAACTCACCAAATTGTACATTTCAAGCCATTTTAAAATAAAAGAAAAATTAACATCAATCTTACAAAAATTTCTCCAAAGAATAGAAAACTGTATAATGGTTTCCAGTGTGTTGAAGGATACCAGTATCTTATTGATTATAATATTTTACACGAATATTATAAGAAAGGAAAATCATTGACCATTGAATATTAGCAACTGAATTAACTGAATATAAAATCATGTACCACAACAATTTAAGTTTATTCCAGAAATGTAATTTTTGTTGCCATTGTTGTTGTTTTGAGGCAGAGTCTCACTATGTAGCCTAGGCCAGCCTTAAACTCACAGCAGTCCTCCTGCCTCAGACTGCTAGTGCTGGGGTTACAAGTGTGCACCACCATGCCCGGATGGAAATGTAAATCTCGTGTAACATTCATGTGTCTGACAATATAATTCACCACATTTAAAGAATATAGTGTAAAATCATATGATTATCTCAGTAGATTCCTCAAAGTATTATATGGTAGAATTCAACACCCATTCACGATAAACATTCTTTGGAAACTAAAAGAGAGCTTCTTTTATTGGATGAGCAGTGTGAAATATTCATATCGGAGATCTAGACAAAATATTCTTTCTTCCTTTTAGTACTGTATTAGATGTTCTGATCAGTAAAATAAGAAAAAAACCCATTTGATGGAATTAAACTGAGGTGGACAGACAACATGATTTGTAAGTAGGATTTTAAAAATTAGAGATAAAATATTAAAATTAAGGTATTTATTCTTTGACTATGAAAGAAGTGTCATTAAATATGAGAGAAGTGTTGAAAAAGAAATTCTCTTTCCATATACAATACTTGTATGCGAAAATTAGAAAATGCAATTAAAATTTGCAACATATACAAGCATAAAGTTTCCGGTGAAACAGAATTTTAAAATTCACAAATTCTAAGGCAAAATGTTACAATGTATCAGTAAGGGAAATTATAAAATATCTGAATGATGAAGGACATAGCATTATCAGTGATCATGAGGCACAATATAATAAACATGCCAAGCTTTCCAAAACTGATCTATAGGTTCAATGCAATCCCAAGCAAAAGTGCATCATGTGATTTGGTGAAACTTAACAGGTTGATTTTAAATTTGTATAAAGTGCAAAGGGTATTGATAAATTAAGGCAGCTTTGAAGATGAAGAAATCGGATATAAAGACAATAAAAATGGACAATAATTATTACTGCAAGTTTAGATGAAAACAACAATAATATAGAACGAAAAGTTCAGAAACCATCCCATACATATCTGCTCACCTGATTTATAACAAGTGTTTTGCTGCGCGGTGGGGGGGAGACATATATTCCTTAAATAATTCAAGGGGAATTGGATATCCAGGGCTTGATTCTTACCCTACTTCACATGCAACAAAAAAGAACAACACCACCACCAAAATTTCCAAGACTTTAAGAATAGGTGATAGATAAAACGTTAAGATTCTATATAATAATGCATATCTTTCTGACCATTAGTAGATAAAGATCTTGCAAACAGAATGCAACAGTCTGTACTAAAATAAAGAATTCTTTTTAACAGAACATAAAAGCACAAAGCATAGAACATAATGTTAACAAAACATAATTATTTTGAAATGAGGAGCTCGGCACAGCAAAGGTCACCAGTAAGAAATTTCAAAAGGCAATCTCTGTGTAAGCGAAGGTATTTACAATTATTATAATCAGCAAAATACATGTATTTGGAATGTGTAACTAAGTCTTGCACATCGTTGAAACAAAACCAAATACAAACAGATCATTCGGTTAGAGGTGAAAAGACTTGAGTAGTCACTTTATGACAGAAAATGTCCAAACATATGCAGCGCTTAATACTTAGGCGTTTGGCGAATTTCAGTCCATTGCCTCCACACCTGCCAGGCTCTGCCGCATCCTGCCCCTCGGGTGTCCCGTGTCCCAGGGATTCCGCCGCAGTCACAGTGTTTCTCGGTGGCTAAACTGAAGCAGCACTCTGTGTCCTGGGAAATAGTGCCTTGTCTATTAAGAGCTGTCAAAGCCTATGGGGCGGAAGTGGGGCGACACCTCCAAGGAGATCAGGGCCTTGGCTGAGCAGATGCTCCTTCCAGGGCTGAGCTGACACGCATCTCAAGGAAACAGCACTGGCCGACCTGAGATCCTCCGCCACGCAGGCAACACAACTACAGTACCTCGCTTCTCCAGGAGTGACCCCCAGGAGTCTGCGCCGCCCTTCCCTGGCACATTCAGTCATTGGTTGGTCAGTCATTGCTGTATTTCTGTCTGCCTTCCCCCAGGGCACATATTACAGTAGCATTCTGCCACTCCAGGATATGGGTCGCTGGGAGTCTGGGAGAGTGCTGTGACCTACTGACTCAGGGTCTGGAGTCACCACTACACAGCGCCTCATATCGGGCTTGGGTTGCCGATGCGCCATATGAGCTCTGATTCGTGGATCGCAGCTCTTTCCGGTTCCCAGAGCCCAGACTGCCGAAGTACCTGTTCTTCCCTAGATGCAGGCCAGTGCTTTGTCCTGCTACTGGAAACACAGTCACAGCTGCAGCACATACCTGGCCCAAGCCTCTGGGAAGGGGTCGCAGAGTCACAGACCCTGGCTTTCCGGAAAGTCTGCATTAAATCATCCTCGAAAAGTGAAGCTTCCCTCCAGGACCAAGAGTCCAGGGGACCTTGAGCTCAGGGCCTTGGTTCTGCAGCTCCTCTGAGCACTCTCCCTGGAGACCACTGTTTGCACAGCTCCTGTGGAGCATGTCAGAAGAGCACCAAGCACGATCCCTCAGATAAGACTCCTCATTGTGTAGAAAACAAGGTAGAGATGGGTACAAAAGCCTTTACCACGGAAGACCTCCTCAGGATCACTGAGTCAGAACCTGATGACAGGTCTCGTGAAACTATCTAGCTAGAGGGAAAAAAGAATGAAAGAGTCAATATACTCTATGGGACTTTCCTAAGTAGGCAAATACTCAACTGTGGGAGTTCCGGAAGAGGAAGAGACATGATAGAGACAGAAAGCTTATCTAATGAAATGATTGCTGAAGACTTCCCATCTTGGAAGAAATATGGGTGTCCATATCCATGAAAAGATAGTTCGAAAAGGTATTTCATATCTATAAATGTATTTGAGACAGAATCAACACAAAGAGGTCCTCTCCAAGACACGATGTCAGCAAAGACGAAGAGAGAACTTTAAAATCAGCAATAGAAAAGTGTTAAGTCCCTCGTAAGGGAACCCTCATTAGACCATCCATGGATCGCTCAGCAAAACTCTTGCAGGTCAGGAAAAAATGAGATGATATTGAAAGCGCTGAAAGAAAAATTCTGCCAAGTAAGAATACTTATTTCCAGCAAAGCTGTCTTTCAGAATTGAGAAGAAATAACTCCTTTCTCAGTAAAAGAGAAGTTGAGGGAATTTATCAGCTCTAGATCTACCTTCTGAGAAATGTAAGGCAATTCTTCCAGGGGAAATGAAAGGATATTAATTACTGACATGGAAATATATGAAAGTATAAAATTCACCAATAAAACTAAATATATGATGGGCTGGGGATTTAGCTCAGTGATTAGAGTGCTTGCCTTGTAAGCACAAGGGCCTGAGTTCGATCCCCAGCACCACCAAAAAAAAAAAAAAAAAAAAAAACTAAATATATGATAAAATCAATGATATCCCAATATTGTTATGGTGCTGTGTAAACTAGATGTAGTATTAGAGATCAAATCAGTAAAAAATAATAATAGCTACAATAAGCTGTGGAGAAATATAAAAAGATATGACTTGTGACATCAAAATTGTAGGAAGTTGGAAAAAATATGGCTTTTTTTAAAATACGGCGGTTTTGTAAATGACTAAAGTTGATATCTGTGTAAAATAGTCTAATATAACTATATTTTATGTTCATCTTGTAACCACAAATCAAAGATCTATAGCATATATGCAAATAATAGAGAGACAGGAATCACAACAGCACTACAGAAAACTACAAAGCAGCAAAGAAAATTGAAAAGAGAAGAAAAAAGGAATGAAGGGTCTACCAAAAAAACCCAGAAAATAACTACCAAAATTGTAGCAATACGTGTTTATCTATAAATATTTTTAATACAAATGGATAAAATTCTCCGATCAAAAGTCATAGAATTTAAAAACAAAATCTGACTACAGGAGACCCTTTAGCCTTAAGGACACACATAAGCTGAAGGTTATAGAGTAAAATTAAATTTTTCCATGCAAATCATAAACAAAAAAAGAGGAGTAGCTGTGCTTATATAAGACAAAATAGACTTCAAGTTAAATGTGTCACTAAAGAAAAATTAGGTCATTATATAATGATATAAGTCACAAACTATCAAGAGGAGGTAACAATTTTATATAAATGTATTCACACAATGTTATAGCCCATAAATATATGGAGGATTTATTAATGGATGTGATGAAATAAATAAGTACGAATATAATAATAGCAGAAGAATTCACTATCCTTACAACAATGAACATGTCAACTAGACAAAAATTATTAATTAAATATTGGAATTCAACTGCACTTTAGACAACATGGAATATAAATAGATATATATATATGTCATATATTCATGCATATATAACCTTCCATCAAACAGCAGCTGAGTATACAACACTTTGTAGTGCACATAGAACCTTTCCCAGGACACACCCTATGGGAGGCTACAAAACTATCTTAGAAATTCAAGAAGATTTAAATTATATCAAGTACTATTTCTGACCACAGTGTTACGAAACCAGAAATCAATAACAGTAGGAATTTTGGAAAATTTATAAGTATGTGGGAATTAAATAACATACTACTGAACAACCAATTGGTCACATTAGAAATCAAGAAGAAAATTCTAAGTATCTTGATATAAATAACAGTGTAACCACAGCACATCAAAACATACAAGTCCAGAAAACAATGATGTAAAAGGGAAGATTTTTAGCTAAAAACTTAAGAAAGAAGAAAAGATTTCAAATAAATGTCCTAACATTAGCCTCAAGGAGCTAATAAAAGAAGACCAAACTAAACCCAAAGTTAGCAGTAGAAAGAACATAATAAAGATGAGAAGTAAACAATTAGAGTAGAAAAAATAGTGAAAAAATAAGTAAGACAATGGCTTTCTTTTTTGAAAAAGACAAAATTAATAAACTTACTTGGACTTGACTAAAACAACAACAATGAAGACTGCAATGTATGAAATCAGAAGTAAGATTTTTCTGGAGTGGTGGTGTGCACTTGTAATGACAGTGTGCTGGGTGATTGAGGCAGGAGGATAAAGAGTTCAAGCCCAGCCTGGACTGGGGATGTAGCTCAGGTTTCATGCTAAAAAAGGAAGGAGAAGAGAGCAGTGAAAGTGGACATGTAGCAAAAGACTCCTCAGAAATAAAATACAAAGGATCACGTGGGGGTATTATTAACAATTATATGAAGTGCAACAAATACAAAAACCTAAAGGAAGTGGAAAACTTCTTAGAACAATACACACTATCAAGCTTGAATCCAGGAGATATAGAAATCCTGAACAGTTTGATAAGAGAGACTTTAGTAACAAAAACCTCCCAGGAACAGATGGCTTTACAGATGATTTCAACTAAACTCTTAGGAACTAACACCCAGACTTCTTTAATCTGTACACGAAAAGATGCTCAGCATATCTAATAAACAGAGAAATGCGAATGGAAAACACTACTGCCTCACACCCATTAGGATAGCTATTATCAAAAGTCCGAGAGATTGCAAGTGTTAGCAAGGATGTGGAGAGAAAGGAAGCCTCATTCGTGGTTACCTGGAAGGTAGATTGGCCCAGCCCTTGTGGAAACAATATGGAGATTTCTACAGAAAATTTTTAAAGTACCAGTGTACGACTCAGGGATCCCTCTTCTGGGTGTACACCCCAAAGAAATGCAATACCACCTTGTGAAGACATTTACACTCTCGTGTTCCTTGCAGCATTGTTCATATGAGCCAAGGTTTGAAAACAGCCTCAGTGTCTATCAGTTGACAAATAGACATATATTCAACTTTTACAAAGGAGGAGATCCTGCCATTTGCCACAACGTACACAGACCTAGAAGACATAAAATTAATGACATAAGCCAGAAAAAGAAATAAATTTCATCACGTCACTTATGAGTAGAATCTTTTTAAATTTTTTTATTTTATGAAAAAATAAACTTTCATAACAAAATAATAATAGAACAATAATAGTTAATACACTAGGTATTATTAGCATCAAAATAGTTGCTTGAGACAAAAAAGATTCACAAAAAATGAACAGATAATAGCACAAAACTACTGACAAATTTGGGCCTATATATATTCTATAGAACAATGAATATATATATATATATTCTAGACAATATTGAAGAGTGAACTCATGTTAAAAATAAGAATGTATAGAAACCGCACAAATATTTTGTTTTGCAGAAGCCAAACATAAAGGTAGTACATACGTATGATTCAATATATATAACCGAAATTAAAGGGGAAAGGAACTTAGGGTGCCAGAAGTTGAAATAATGGCTACTTTAATAAGCAGAATCAAATGGAGCCAAGAGAGGACACAGGTAGACTTCTGGTTTGTCGGAGATGTTCGGTTTCTTGGCTCGTGTCATAATAACAGGAATGTATCCACAATGGGGAAGTTCATCAAACTTCATCCTTATGATTTGTGCAATTTTCTCAAGTATGCTATTTATTTTAAAAGAAAAAGAACAAAAATGAATCACTGTATAGCCTCAAATGGGCCCTGAAAATTATATACATAAGTTACAGCCATGGATGAAAATTAGTATTTCCACTGCCCAATCATTCAGGAGCTCATGGCAGAGGTAGGATCCTCCCTAAATACACAGTGTGGTGTTTCTGTTCAGGGATCTTCTGACTCTTCATTTAAAGAAGGATGAAGGAGTCATAACATAGCAAGAGAGTGGCAGCCGTCATCCTGGAGCAGAATGAAACTGCCAGCTTTTTAAAAAGCATGAAGGTACATACAGGTTTAATGCACAATGGTGTACCGAGCAGCATCAGAAAGGTGAAAATAACAGCACTAGTAGATTGCTGACTTCCTCTTGCACACTGACCGTGGATTTATTAGTTAAACTGAATGTTGAAAGGAGGAAAGTGTCTCTCTATTCTGTGGATCTAGAAAAACACCCATTAGAAACATCCTCCTGGTTTATCTCCATACCCTAATTGAAAGGAGAATGATAAATTTGAGTAATGAATTTGGAAAAGAATCAGTGTATGTGACTCTTCCTTTTCAACTCTATTTTAGAATTTTCTATCTATAGAAAATATGGTCTTCCACCCATGGCACAGGGATACTGGCCAAGGCCCTGGCCATGGCTCTGGCCATGTTGGGAGACCTGAAGATTTCCAGAGTCTGAGTGGTGAGCTTGTCTAAACCTGTGCCTAGTGTTATTAGGGTTATCACCACATTAATAAGTCACACCCTCTTAATTTGACTACATAAAACTGTTGATAGTGACTTCCAGTTTTAGTTCAGCAATAGAAAACAGAATAATTTTATTCCTATGCTTGTAGCTGAGGTGAAATGACACAAATTGCAAATTAATAACTTTTCCTCTGTTTATTATATAGCTGAATTTCCATTCATACCAAGAATATGCATTAACTCACATGGAGAACGAAAGCATTAACCAACTAAAGACAAGTGGTATGGTTGGGGTCTGAAATCTGTGCCAAAGGCCATGTGCTAGAGGCTTAATCACCAAACCCTGGCACTTTCGGGTGGTGACATATTTAGGAAGCGGGATCTTTGGGAGGCTGTGAGGCACTGGGGATGTGTCCTTAAAGAGTATATTGAGACCTTGTGTTCCCTTTCTCCTTCCTGGCCACCATTAAATCATCACTTTGCTCCACCACATGCTCTCCACCCTGATGTTCTGCCTCATCACAGTCCCAAAGAGCAGAGGCCACACTACCGTGGACTGAACCCTCTGAAACTATGAGCAAAACAGGTCTCTCTTCCTTTTACATCATTTAGCTGATGTATTTTGCCACAGTGACAGAAAGCTGACTAAGATAACAACAAAAACCACTTTAGGGCACTGATAAGAACCCAGTCACTGGGGAAAGAAAAATATAACAAAAGAAGAGCCATCTCTAGCTTTGAGGGGAGTTAGGAATATATGCCATGCCCATTGCTACAGCTGGCAGAGGAGCAGGACCGCTTCTGAGACCCAGGAATCCACAACCTGCTTAAAACTAAAACACTTCATCTTGTCACCATGAAGCAAACCCTATTTCCTAGTCCCCAGTACTAGACATGGTCCCCACCACCAACCAAGGATGAAAACAAAAGTAGAATACGTCTAGAAGAGCTGCGCAAGAGAGATTCTTTCTAGAGTACCCCACAAAGGTAAGATCCAAGGTAAGTCAGTCCATTCCTGCTTTTATAAAATGCTTTAGACAGGGTAATTTATAAACAACAGAAATCTATTGTCACAGTTCTGGAGACTGAGAAATATCTGATGGAGATATCAGTAAATACAGTGTCAGGAAAAAGTCTAGTCCTCATGGATGGCCATGTCCTCACAAAGGATAAGGGACAGAAAGGCTCTCAGACCACTTTTACTGGAGCACTAATCATCTCCCAAATAGCATCTTTGAAGCCGTGTGGTGCAGAAGAGCGTTCACACATTTCAGTGAGCAAACAAGCCACTCAATATTTGAGTACAGCTTAAAACAAAAACTAATGGGTTTTTTTTTTTTGAGGAAAAGAAGTGCATGTATATAAAATTATTTTGCCCCTTAACAGGGTTGGCACTGGGAATTAATTTTTAACTTTGCATATTTAATATATGTAAATCAACACATATTTGTTTTTTCTGTTTTAACTAGCCTTCTCACTTTAATATCTTTTCTAGCATTAAATTTTTGTGCATTTAAAGAAAATGAGTATTCCATATTTATAATTGAGAGGATTTGAAAAACATCACTGTATAAATTCAAATTTTACAGATGTTGCATATATAACAGTTTAAAATCTTTATCTTGGAATAAATATTAAACTGTTCTGGACAAGGAGGGGAAAAGCACTTAGACAAATGTAGGCAAGTAAACACATTCTGTGACCCTAATACTCTAGAATCAGACTGAGACTATAAAAAAAAAACTTTCAAAAATATATTAAGACGCAAAATGTACTTTCAAGAAAAGAAAAAGAAAAAGGAAAAGAAAAAAAGAAGAAAGAACCTGCCTGGAATGTGCAATTGATTTTGCTCACAGATGCTGTGCTGGAATAGCATCTGAAGTCAGTGCAGTAAATCACCAACCCTAAGAGTCACCTGAGGCTGCACCGTGGTGTTTTCTACTTCTATGAAACCTGGAGGCGAGGAGATGAGCAAACAGACATTGCTTATTTAGGTAGTATAATATTGACTCCTTAGAAATTTCAACACAGACTTTAATGTAAATTTTAGTATATAAAAGACATTTGATGACTTCTTTTTATTTCTATATTTTTATATATATAAATATAAAATTTATATACATATAAATATATTTTATATGTTTGTATTTCCCAAATAACATCCCAAGTATTTATATTTATATATAAATGAGTACAGCTTGGTATTTTGATATGTGTTATGTTGTATAATGTTTTAATCAGATTTGACAGATCTTTTTCCATTTCCTCTTTTATCATTTCTTTCTTTATGGTGAAGACATTCAAACTTCTCTCTTCTAGATTTTTTGATGTATAGAGTACATTGTTATTATTTAGGGTTACAGTCCTGTGTGATGACAGCCAAACGTCTTTTTTTTCTTTTCCACCTAAATCTCAATACCCACTGACCATCCTTTCTCTGTCCCTCCCTGATACAAGCCCCACTTCTGGGAGCCACCGTGCTACTCTCAACTTGTGAGAGATGGCCTCTTTCAATTATACATACGAGGGGGATCATGCAGGTCTCCTCTTTCTGTGCCTGGCTTGCTTCACTCAACAGTGATCTCCTGTTACACCACGTTGTGGCAAATTATAGAATTCCATTGATTTTTATAATTGACTAGTTCTCTATTGTGCATATGTATCACATTTCACTCAACAGTTGATGGACATTTAAGTTGTTTCCTTTAAAATATAAATAGTGCTGTTATAAACATAAAAGCATAGATGTTCCTCGAACATACTGATTTCATTTTCTTTGGACATATACACAGTAATGAGATTCCTTGATCATATAGTAATTTCTATTTTTTAATTTTTGAAGAAGCTTCATACTACCTTTACAAAGATTGTACTAATTTACATTCCTACCAAAAATGTACGAGTGTTCTCTCTTCTCCACATCATCCTTAGCACTTGCTAGCTGTTATATTTTTGATAATAAAATAGCTTTTCTTATTGAGTTGTGGTGATACCTCATTAAGCTTGGGATTTACATTTTCTGAGAATTAGTGATATTGAGCATTTTTCATTTACATTTAGACATTTTTGTGTCTTCTTTTGAGAAATGTCTTTTTAGTTCTATTGCTTATTTTTCTTCTTTGACAGTTGAGTCCTTTCCGTATATTTTAGACACTAATCCCATGTCAGTTGTGCAGTTTGAAAATATTTTATCCTATTCTGTAGATTGCCACTCCAACGTGTTGATATTTTGGGTATTTTTGCTGTTCAAAAACGTTTAGCTTGATTTAGTCCCATTTGTGTTTTTGCTTTTATGTCCTGTGTGTAGTGACTTCTTATTGAGCTAAATTAATCTTTTATTAGCAAAGCTGTGTGACTACTAACATATGGAATAAAATATATTCTATTGCAGGATAGCATTCAATGTTATTGGAAAAAGAAGACAAGAAATAAATTATAACTTTATCTATTAAGTGTTTACACTATAACTATCTGTGAAGTTATTTTCCACATAGGGTTTACAGTATATTTTTCCTAGCTTTATTTTGTGTTCTAAGTCTTGGAAATTGCTCATCTGTGAAAAATTATTTAGATATCATCATACCTGAAATGGAAATGGTCCCTTCTAGCCCTTTTTTGTTTCAAATATAATGGAAAATAAACATGGTAGAGAATTGAACCCCAGAGGTAAATGTAGTATAAAAGGGAAATATGTTAATTTTTCTATTAGTTTACTTTATTCCTATGTCAAGAAAGGAACTATCTCTTTTGCTTAGTTTCCTCCATTGTAAATGGAGTCAATACTGCCTACCTAAAACACATAGAAAGGAATGATTTATTTGAGAGCATAAAATTGTTTTCTGGTTTTTAGGTTTCCTTATAAAAAAATCAAATATATTCTCTTATCCTGTCTCTACAAAGTAACTAGGAATGCCCTTAAGATTCTGCCATCTTACATGAATAGATTCTTCTCAAAGAAGAAATTCAAATGGTCAATACATTTATGAAAATATCCATTTTATTAACAGTCAGGGAAATGCAAGTCAAAAGCACAATGAAATATCTTCTCCCTTCATTTAGAGTGACTATTTCCAAAACGACGAAAGATAATGAATGCTGACAATGATGTGGAGAAAAGCTCTTGTACACTGTTGGTGGAAGTGTAAATTAGTACCAACATTATGGAGAACAGTAAGTAGGTTGTTCAAGAAACCAAATTAAAAAAAAAAAATCAATCTGCCATATAATCAAGCTATCCCACTTCTGGGTATATAACCAAAAGAAATTTTGTGAGCCTATCAAAGAAAAATCTGAATGTCAATGTTTGTTGTCGTACCATTCAGATTAGATAAGTTATAGAATCAACCTGGATACCCATCACTGGATGAATAAAGAAATTATAATATATATGCACAATAGAATACTATTCAGCAGTAGAAAAGATATCCTACCTTTTCAGATAATCATGAAATTGGAGAAATTTATGTTAAATGAAATTGAGTCAGGAGCAGAAAGACAAATGCCCCATCTTCTCTTCCACACGTGGATGTTTTAAAATCTTAACAAGAATACATAACTGTGATAACTAGAGGTGGGACAGTGGGGATTAGGAGATGTTGGAAGGTTGGATAATGAGTACCCAAACACCATTAGGAGAAATATTACTTTCTATTGTTCTACAGAGTAGTGGGAGTAACTACAGTTCATAATAACCTATTATATATTTTATGCATAAATACCAAAGAAGAGCTCAAAGTCTCCAAACACAAAGTAATAAGAAAATGGAAATATTAATCACCCAGTTTTCATCAGTACATATTGTATTGCAGTACCACTCCATATGCATAAAGAAGTGCAATTATTATGTGTTAATCAAATTTTTAAAGTGTTCAAGAAGATAGAATATTAACTACCCCAATTTGATAATTACACATTGCTTACATATATCAAATTGTCACAGCACCCCATAAATCTGAACAATTAGAACAGTAATTTAGAAAACAAAAAAAGGTTTATACTAAATGGACATAACGCTATTGGATATAGGACTTTTATTACCTAGGAGTGATATTTTCCTTTATGCTAGGCTTCTTCTCTTTCCCCTAAACTACCTTTTACACATAACACTAAAAATATCACTGATATTTCTACATGTATTTTGCAGAATAACCATATTAAAAACCCGGCCCATCAAGCAAATTTTTTTTGTATAAATGCATTTATTGTTATTATTAAAATCAACCCTAAGTGATTGCTAACACAAATGATAGATGTCCACGCACATTCACTAGGCTGGTCAGCAGGTTATATCTATTTTTGTTTATACCTTTAAGTCTAACATAAACCAGGAATTCTGTTCACTAAGATTAATTCATCTCTAGTTAGATATTTCAGTAATAGTAATAAAATAACAAAGATTTTCTTCACTCCTAAATTGACAAATACATATTCCATAGTTTCATAAATAATTATCATTGAATGTTCTACTTTTCTTTTATGGTCTACTGTAAATACATCTAGTGTTTCTTTTCCAATAAGCTGATACATAGTCCTCTCACAAAATTTTAAGCTATTCTGATAGTTTGCTACATGTTTGAAATTTACTTAAAGGGATTCTAAGTGGTTTTATTTCTTATATATTTACATCTGAAATGAAATATCTTAGTTGCATAGCCTATATTTTATGGATTTGTATTTTTCATGTAAATGCTTGATTCCATTTTCCCTATGGTATTGCATAACAAAAAGTCTACATGTATAAACTTAATAAAAATGACAAAAAAATGACAGAAATATGGAGGTATTAAATTGTAAGATGCATAATAGATCAAGATTTAGACAGTTTCAGATGTTTAATGTTTAATATTTTCTTAACATCAATGAGCAGTTTTATGTACTTCAATTTCTAGCTCTATAATTGTGTGAATGTTACACAATAGATAATAAATTGTTTAGTTTTTAATCAAGCAACATGTTTGAAATAGGTTGAGAATAAATATCCATCTTTATCCAGTTTAGCTGTCATTTTGGTTTTGTGAGGACCAAATATACTAAGTATGTGGTAGTGGAGAATGCTTTTTATCTTTTTTATTTAATTTTATTTACCAAGAACACATATTGGTACATTGTATACATAGTGATTACATTCATCATGGTTAATTTGTACCTGTACATGATACATCTTGTTTTCCCCCCATTCTTCCCCACCCCTCCCTTCCACTCCCACGCTTCCCTATTTACAATAGCTGGTCCAACCACTGTGGAAATCAGTGTGGCGATTCCTCAAAAAACTACAACTAGAGATTCCATTTGACCCGGCTATTCCTCTGCTGGGTATCTTCCCAGAAGAATTAAAAACATCATATCACAGTGTTATATGTACAACCATGTTTATAGCAACACAGTTTGTAATAGCTAAATCTTGAAAACAACCCAAATGCCCAACAGCTAATGAATGACTAGAGAAGATGTGGTTTTTCTATATAATAGAATATTAATCTGCCATAAAAAAGGATAAACTTGAGACATTTATAGGTAAATGGATGTACCCTGAGAACATACTCTTAAGTGAAATAAATCAGACACACATGAGTACACATCAAACTGTTTCTCTGATATGAGAAACCGTAAGCATAAATAAGGACAAAAAGGTATAATAGATACTATGTAAAAGAAAAATAATGTTCAGTAGGGAGGACAATTAGAAAGGGAGGAGAGGGGAAGAAGGAAAGGAAAAAGAAAAGAAAGGGAAAAAGGAAAAAATGGGAAGATGTGAATAAACCATCAGGCAAATTGAAAGAATGAGCTCTGATCAGTTAAGAATAAAACGTACCTTTTACTTCTCTGATTGAACAGGACAAAGGCCTTGGTTCCTTCTGTCACATGGCAAGGAAGGGTCATGACATTCACCTTGCAAAGTGGCAAACCAAATACACAGAATGGAATTCATGGTCCACATGTGAGAGTGGCTGGAGGTGAGCTCAAGTCCATCAACTCAGCCAGTGATGTGTAGCACATTACAACTTCCATGGAATATATATATATATGTGTGTGTGTATATATATGTAATATATTACATATGTATAGTGTGATACTATATATGTAGTGTGTATGATTATATAGAGAGAGATATATAGTATCACACCCCCAGATATAACAATGAGAGGCTAAAACTCATTACCGCGACACGAATCAGAATTTGCTCATATGAATTACTAGAAACTTGTGGGTCATGTTAGGAGATAAATACAGGTACACAAGCTCACCTGTAAATTGACTCTGTTCAATTCAGAAACATCCTGTGGGCAAGTGCATGTGCAGGGCACTGTGGTAGAACATCGGACTGACGGGAACTAAGCAGTCGCTGCCTGAAATATTTTCACTGTCGAGCGGTTAAGACTGACGAGGTAACTACAATTTCATGTTACACCGGGTGCTTTAGGTTACATGGGAAGGGTATTTATTGGTTAAAAAAAGAAGAAGAAGAAAGGATGAAGGAAAAGCTCGCTGGAGGATATTGAAGTCGGATCTTGAAGGTTGTTATAGGGATTTGCTAGGAGAGCAGACAGAAAATATTTTACCCCCAAACACCAGACGAAACTTTGGCAGTGAAAAAGCCCCATGCTCTCCTATTGTGGTTGTAAGAAGAAAAATTACAAGAAGTTTGGAAGCAAACAGGTCTGATAGATAAAATGAGATAAAAGGACTGGGACGTCTTTTAGCAAGAAGAGGGAGGCAGCACAGCAGTTGCGAGTCTTCGGAGATTCCCAGTTTGCTACGTTCTTTATAGTCTGTCCACATGTGTGCTAGCTTGCACTACATTTTAAATTTCAACTAAAAAGTTGAGCTTCGAAAATGAAAATAACCTATTTATATTTATTTATTCATGAGAACTCTCAAAAGAACAGTGAAAAGAAGATGTACTCACATAAACAGGTGTCTCTGTGTGTGTGTGTGTGTGTGTGTGTGTGTGTGTACACATCCCAAATAATACATCTTTATTTGCATCTAATTTATTAAGCCAAATCAGTTTTACAGGCATTTGGTCTAAAAATTAATTCCACTTGCTCTTCTCTCTGGTGAGTTTCATTTCCACTGCGAGTTCTTACAATTTAGCATTTAGCATTTTGTTTGTTTGGACATCGTTACCAAAGGAAACAGCATCTTCGATGTTGCGTGGTGCGGGAGGTCACCCACATGTTTCAGCAAGCAAACGAGCAGCTTGGCTCACTCAGCTCTTCTGTCCTGGGGTCTAACAGCAGAAGCTGTCTACTCTGTGAAGTCTGAGAATACTTCATTGATTGGTAGGCACCAAAAGTGTGCAGAGAATGAGTTATATAGAAATCAGGATGAATCTGTACCAAACTTCATCTTCCTCCAAAATACGTACTTTAGATATGGAGAATCAACTAATAATTGTTGAGCAGCTGCTATATGCCAGCTAGGTGACAGCCACTTTGTTAGCTTTAGCTTTGTTATACTTTAGCTCATCTAATTTTCAGGACACATTTTAAATTGAAATGGGGACCCTGAGTTGACCCCACTGACCACTCAGAGGTCACTTCGTCTGGGCACAAGAAGGACAGCTGCCACACACAGAGTGTACGCCAATTTGAGTCCTTTATTAGCCAGAGGTAGAGAGTGGCCTCCTGCACCAAAAAACTCTCGGCGCCTGATGAGATGCAGAAGGGGGTTTATATAGGCAAAAACCACAATTACACCAGAGTCACAAGATTGTTATAGAGTTGTGTACATCATAATCACAAGATTGTTACACAGCTGTCAGTTCATACATTTTTCAAGAAAAGCAATTTATCATCAGCAGCACCAGGTACAGGCTGTTCTGCCCCACAGAAGGTAGCTCCATGTGGGGCTTGCAGAGAGCTAACAGTTCAGCAAAAGGTCAGCTTCCTATGGAGGCCACCTAACAAGGAAGAGCTAGGACAAAATGGATGCCAGGTTCCCATGGAGGCCATTTAACATGGAGAAACTAAGATAAAATGGAGGCACTTGGCCATCCCAAAATGAGCTTAAAATAATTAAGCAGTCTACTGTCAATCACACAGAGAGAATTCATCCAGGTTTCTGATTCCTTGTCCAGTAATCTTTGTATTGTGCTTTTCTATTTCTTCGGCTGTTACAGACAACCATGGAAGCTTAATAATGATTATGTGGGTTGTCTGTGCTGATAAGAAAAAAAATAAAATTCATGAAAATCCAAGTTTATGAGATTAAAAAATAGGAGATATTTGTATTCTAAAGAAATTTGAGTAGAAAATCAGAATACCAGTTTACTGTAAACATTAAATATGTTTTTATATTAAATGCCTTCTTGTGATTATTTAATCCTCAAAACACTCGTTTGGTCTAGATATTTTAATTATGGTGGAAAGAGTTTGAAAAATATGCAAGGTCTAAATCCAGGGCCTGTTTCACTGCCAGCTACTCTGTGATTAACTCCCAAACTTCCTTACACATTAGAAGTCAGGAAATTATGAGTAACCCTGGAAATGAGGTAGTCCTTCTCAGTATATGTGAATAGCAAAATGAAGAGCTTGGGGTATGGTTTTTTCATTTAAACGATGTTTTACAAACTTTCCCTTCCGCTGTGATGTGCAATTTATTACTACAAGCTATTTAACCTCTAGGAACTAAGAACTAAAATGTTCTGTGGGTCTTTATACAACTCAGGTAATATCTGCTTTTAGGAATGAGTCATTGAATTTCAAAGGCTTGTAAAAACAAAGAAAATGTGTCTTCCGTAAAATAAAGAATATATCCTAGATTAATTCCTTTGACAAACATCATCTAGAGCAGGGCTCTTGGGAAGAATCCCATTTTTTAAAAAGTAAAAGAAGAGCACACTGAACTCTATTTCTCATCAAGTCAGATTAATCTGCTGAAGCCTTGTGATGGTGAAGCTGCTCACACTGTTTATTCCGTAGAGCCCAGAGCACCCTGTCAGGGACCAGACAATCACAGGACATTGAAGAGTTTCTCACCCTTTCTCTTCTACCATGAGGCAGTAAGTGCAAAGGGAATTTTTCTGGACCTAATGTCAGATGCTCCTGGGAATCCTGGAAAAGCCACTTTGAAAATACCATCAAGACAACACATTCGTCAATTTTTATGAAGTACTGCCCCCAATCTAGGATACTTTGAAAGGGTGGCTTCCAAGTTTTGCCTGAGGGCAAATGCCAAGTCTTAGGATATTTATTCTGGGGTTCAAATCTGGATTGTTGTAAGAAGACAACAGTTTTCTGGGCAATTCTGAGGTGTGTCTGTATAATTTACACAGATGGACCTGTCTTCAGGCAGCCTGGTAACCCACCAATCTCTAGAAACACTTACTGAAAGTCCAAGAGCATCCAAAACCTGGTTTAGCGGTGGTAGAAGAGCACCTTGCCAGCTTTCCAGCAACGATCGTGGGGACGTAAAGCGGTGACAGTGATGAATACCAGATGTCCCGAGGTAACGGTGGGGTTTGTGATTATATAACGCAGGCAGCAGAACATTTGTCTTGCTTTTATTTGAGCCGGTTTGGCCACCTACAACTATTAGATGCTTTCTAATAACTATTAGTCATCTCCAGTAGTCAGAGGTACGTGAAGAGAGAGATCTTCCCCTTCAAGTACTCACGTATGCAGTATTTAGTAGAAAGTAGGAGATAAGCACACAAACCTGTCCCTATGCATGAGCAATTTCTTGAGTGTTCTGACAATAAACAAAGTTTATTTCAAGGCATACATGTCACTAGTTTAGCTTTTAGTGTTATTCTGAGTCATGAGACCCAAAATGTGCTGGAATCAGGATGGAACACAGGACATTTAGGAATGAGATCCAAGTCAATTCCGTGATGAGGGTAGACCTTTAAATCCTACTCCTACAACTTTACATGTGCTCGAGAATTTCCCCAGATCTTTAAGACCATTCATCTCACCAAAGATAATCTCTACCATTGTTAAAAAATTAAGAATATCTAAAGTCGGAGAGTCAAAAAGATAAGGTAAAACTTGTAGTGACTACATGAGGCATACGTTTTATTATATTATTAGTATTATTGATGAATAGTGCGTAATCTTCCGTGAAGTCCCAGAGTCTATGCTTCTGAGCTGGTAAAACTCACATGAATAGAAAAATATTTTTGTATTACAAAAAATATAAAAGATTTGGAAAAAAAATTTGGAAAAATATTTTAAATTTCTATTTAAAATTCCATACTTGTTTAGTGAGCTATTTTTAGTTTTATTTCAAATATAGTCTAGGGTTTTACTTTGTATAATTCTGATGAATCTGTAGACAACTTTGAGTTTCTTAGCACAATTCCCTGAACCAACATAACCCCCTGTGCAATAACACTTTGATTTTCTGTGCTGCTTGAGACCAGACCCAGACCTTCACACGTGGTAGGCAAACACCCTTCCACTGAGATCTATCCCCAGCACTTATTACACTCTTTAAGATAAAAATATTCTGTCCTAAAAGGTAAAATACAGTTAAATAGCTGGCCCATTTGTTCACTTAATCTAATTACTGTACTTCATCTAATTTCTTAATTTAAAAAGACTGGTATGGAAGAAAGAACACAAACTTTGATGAGATCCAAGTCCAGTCTCCCACCCACTTTGTGAATTTAAGCAACTTGCCAAAACAGAAGTCCAGTTTCCTCCTCTGTTGGATGGGGATGGCAACACTCTCGGAGAGTTGCAAGGATGAGAAGAAATGACAACTCATACATTCTTGTTAAATAAGAGATGGTCACTAAATAGGAGATATTATTATTAGGAGTGTTTTGAAAATAAAAATTAAAGTTGTTGGTTTTCTTTTTTTTTTTTTTCTATTTAGATAGGTGGCAGAACAGCATCTTTAGTTCCAAAGCAAAGGTCTAACAGTCTCATGTTGGGTGCAAAATGTTGGTGTCCCGTGATTGTAAATGGAAGGCAGAAAAACTAAATTTAGACTCTGACTGTAGAATATTCATGTTCTCAGCCTCTTTTTTTTTCCTCTTGCTCTAATGCTTTCTTTTTAAAAAAATAGTATGTTCATTAGCATTTTGCCAATTATAACTGTAGTATAGCTACAATAACAACAGAAAAGTTGAGGTTATATGTAAGGTAGGAAATAAGGAATTTTGTTGTTGTGGTTTGTAGTTTCATTGATTCTATTTTGTTCTTTTTCACTGGGCTTAGAAAATGAAATGTAGGCCTTTACTAAAAGTTTTTAGGTCCTATTCCTTCTCTTAAAAATAGATCAATAACACATGGCACCACTCTACAGAATAAAAGAACCACCTCTCCAAGAGTCCTTTCTTAAGGACAACTCTTCAATACTCTGGAAGTGAAAGACAGAAAATAAAATTGTTAGGGCGTTGATTCACCAGCAGGACTTAAAACACCATGTCTAAGAACAGTTTGCTTTAAAAGGCTACAATAATCTCATGATTAAGATCATGATCAAGAGCTACTTTGTTAAACTATTGTTGTGTCTTCAAATAGGGCACATACCGGCTACTGATTCTCATTAGCCTGATGAGGAATATATTGACTTTGGGCCTTTATATTAATGACATTTGGGAAAAGCAGGCAGATACCAGCGTACACTAGCAGAAAACAGTTATGAATGTTATCATAGCAGTGAATGAAGGGATTATACTATCTATACACAATTTACAACTTATAAAACATTTGCATAACCAGAATATGTTGCTACTGTGTTACAGATCAGTTGTAAATATTTTCAATTTTATATTTATTCTTATGCATTTATAAAAAGGTATAAATAAGGTAATTTTATAATTGAGTTTGACAGCAGAATGGAAATGCATTTTTTTCTCTGTGAATTTACCTGAAAGAATAATGGACTTTTAAACATTCATTACTAATCCATTGCCATGGAGCTCAAAGAAGTTTTCCATTTAGGAAATTGTGGTGGTTAGCCACTTCTGAACTTGCTCACTATGCAACAATTACATTCTTAAAGACAGGAGTACAGGATGTGGGCGGTGGGGAGGGGGTCCCAAATTACTCAGCTGAAGGCTGTTAGCTCCTGCTGTAAATTACCCACAGAACCACGCACTCCCAAGAAAGATCTTAAAGATATTCATCTAATCCGGATTCAGGTTTGCTATTTAAATTTTCTGTGTAGCATTACTTTTTTTTTTTAATGTAGCATTACTTTTGAAGTATTCTCCAGCCCGTTTCTGAACAACTGTAGTGCTGGTGAATATCCTACGCTGGTGAGCTACCACACGCCCCTGGAGAATAACGTGATGCCTTCTTATTCCTAAGTGTAACACCACACTTATGAGTCAAAACATCTGGGTTAGAATTCTGACAGGCTCCTTCCACATTAGATGTCATTCGAACTTGATTTTTCCTACCTATAAAATGATGGAGTTGAGCAAACCTAAGTCATGAAGAAACACTTTATTTCAATTCAGATAATTCTGTAATATCATTGTCTTTAAAACGTCATTGGTCTAGATTTTCCAGAAATGAAAGTGAAGGCGTTGCTAACTATTTCCCAGAGTTTCACAGTGGCAGTTTAGGGGACGAAAGAATTAAGATGTGTTATGTGCATGTATAAAGTCCCCAGAGTGAATATAATCATTATGTACTGCAAACACGTACAAATAATTAAACATCCCCCAACTCAAACTGATCGTGTAGATGTTTCTTCTGTCCTCTACAATTTCCTGCACAACAGAAAGTGAAGCTATCATTTTTGGTGAGTGTACAAAAGTAATACTAGATGTGGTGGACTTCTTATTGTGGTCATCTTGCGCAGGAACGCCCAGCTGGACTGAGTTGGTGTGGTTCTGGGTAAAGAAGATCCACCTGAGGATCGTTGCTGACACAACGTAAAGAAGAACGAGATCAGAAGACACGGGCGGGCTGTTTCCCAGGAGAAGCTGTTCTGGTCACGTGAGGAGCTCGGGGTCTTCCTGTTGCCGGGGATGGCTGCCGTTTGCTTCAGGGGAGCTCTGCTCTTCATCTCCACTGTGAGTGTCGTACCCTGGCTCCCGTATAGGATTCTTCAGCCTTTTAGAGCAGACAGGGATGTATATGGGATGTTTCCGTGGGCGCCTAGCCCTTGATTGAATCTTTCGGGTCTCCGGTGCATAGATAGTCTTTCTACACCCTCCTGTAACTGTCTTGTGTGTGTGAATGTTGTAATTTGTAAATGTCCTGTATTAAATCTGCTCTCTCACAAACCATCGACTTTAGAAAAGTAACTAATACACTAGATAATACATTGCATCACATCATAAAGTAACTTATTTTCTAGTTGAGCAACCATTAGTATTGCTAAGACTAAACACTGCAATAAAGGGTGAACAAACATTGTTTCCTTGTTATATTTTCCCCTTTGCAAGTCAGAAATTTTCAGAAAGGAATTACATTTGTGGCTATTCATAGGCCCTAACAACCATTCGTCTAATTGTTTTGGGGGATAATCTGTACCTGGATCAGTGATATCATTAGAGTTTCCAAAATTGTGACTTTGTAGTCCCTGTAATTTCTTCCACATCTTCGCTGGCTTTTTTTCTATACTGCTTCTTTAGCAATCTAGTTAATTTCCCGTGGGCTCTATTCCACTACATATTCTATAGTCGTGCTTGGTTTCAAAGCACTATCATACCACATGTGCACGTACTGACATTTAACTTGCAGTGACTCCAGGTTTCTTCGTTGTACTTACATTCAGCTAATCATTCTCAGTATTTTGAGTTGCTTCGTCTGTTTCAGCCCTAGTTATTCAAAGCATGTATTACAAAAGGATTCTAATCAATTTATCAGTTGCTCTTTTTAGTCAGCCCTGGGGCTCATACTTGTAAGAGACAACTTCATCCTCAGTCTCAGCTCCCAAAATAGCATGGCCAATTTAGGAGTCAGACAATATATTTGATAAAATATAGGCTTGTGGATTTTTTTATAGTAATAGTTCTGAAGTAGGAATTTTTTCAAACTTGGTTATCTCTCTGTACTTGTAGAACACACATTTCTAGGTCTCAGATTTTCATATTTGTTTTACAATCAAAGTACATCTATTTTAAAGGATAGATGGCCTACTTAGAATCTTTTCTTTCAATAGATATATTTTCTATCATAATGGAATTTTAAGAAAGACTTCTGGGCATATGTTAATGTAAAACTTTAATGTCACCTTTATTACTTCCAAATTCATTTCATTAGACAACTCATCAAAAAAATGTTAAATAATTGTACTATGCATAGCCTATTTTATTAGTTTCAAGCCACATTTTTAATATGACGATGACTTTTTATGTGGACCTAATTATTTTCAGTTATATAAAATGTTTTAGGCACCAGTACATTTCAAGAGACCTTTAATGTAGATCAAGTGTGATTTTTCTTAGTTTTGTATGTGGATAGCTTGTTTTTATTTCCACTAAGGTGGTTAATAGGGTTAATCAGAGTTAATAAGAAATGTTTAAATGTGCTAAGTGCTGACTTTTTGACAAACATTCTTTTGATTTAAACTGCTAAGACTAATCAAATAAAAGCAACTCTCCTCTTCTGAACAATACAGACGAATTTCTTTCCTTTGCAAGTCATGTTTAAGAATTTCCATGAAAATATTTTCAAAAATTAAACTTTTGATACTTTGATCTAAAATACTTCCAAGAAGGCAAAATATTAAATCCTAAAGAAAATTTAGGATAAGGGACTGAATGCATATATGAACTAAGAAACTAAAGTTTGATTTACAGAATAAGGCAACAATTGGCAAACGTTAAGTTATAATTGGTGTTCTCAAAGCATTTTTGTGAAATTTCAAACAAGATATCATGCTTTACTGATAAGTTAACTTTCTTATTGGAAACATTTTAATTATCCCAAATGGCTTAAGAAGCACTAATACTAAGAGTTGAAGCAGCAGCCTGTCACGATTTGTGGAAATTATAAAAAAAAGGAAATAAGTAATTTTGAACTGTGTTAAGCATTGACATTTTCATAACTTGTTTTGAAGCCCAAAGTAATTAATTGGCTTCAGTAGAAATGATACTAATATGCAAGCACTTTCATACTGCTGCTTTAATGACACAAAAATAGTGCGAATGTAACCCATTCTGTCACAATTTAATGTCTTCTTCATGTTATGTCCATTCTCATTCCTCATTGACTAGAAGGTGTGGATAATGTGCTAAGTTTAACAGTAAGCACTACACAAGACTGAGAACTATAAAATACAATTCAGTGCTGGGTTACATTTGTGATGTTTGAATTATACCTCCAGCTCACGTTCATATTGTCACTGTGTGGATCAGAACCCTTCCGGGGAGTGTAGGATGGATAGTTAGATAAAGGTAAAGCCATAAATTACACTATAGCTCCAGCATTGGGTGCATAGAGCTATAGATATCTAACCTCATAGAAGTTAATTAACTTAATCCTCTGGTCTATAAAGTAGGCTTGATAGCAGTGTTTGAACAAGGAGTATTGGCAGTGGTGGCTGGTAGAGATTAGGCACTAGATAGGTTCCTACTTTGTACAGTTAGCTTTTAACCGCTAAGAGCTACAAAGAATTCATCAACATTAGTCATTATGTGTTTACGATTTTGTCTGGTGGCTGAAACTTGTGGTTCTGACACCCAGTGACTTTCTGTAGAGAGGGGGCCGAAGGCGCAGATCTATGGCCAACACAAATGGCCGCGGGGGTGCAGATTACTGGAGTTTGACCTTGACTTTGTGCAAGGCAAGGACTTCAGAAAAAGTGAACGCCTTTGGCAGGAGTTAAGGCCTCAAGCTGCAAGTGGGTGTAGTTTATGATGGTGCAGACCCCCCCCCCCGGCCTGACTAAAATGTGACACTACCTGCATGTACAGGGCAATCAGCAAAGTCATACCACATTACAGAACACTGGGAAACTCCTGGGCTCTCTTGCTTCAGGTGGTGCCAGGTGAGAACCCGTTCTGCATTCAGAGTACAAGCTGAAACTCTGGGACACTTGACCTTAAATTATGGGTCTGACCAGAAGGCTCAATAGTAGAAAATGCTGAGGAATATTAGAACAAGTTTCAAAATGATTACTATAGCTGGGCCTGTGGGTATCATAGTGCTGAAGAATTTTCTGGTATGGAAAGGAAAGCAATTATCTCAGCTTTGAAGACCACTCTGGCCCTCACTAGAGGCACCTGCCTCAACAGCTCCCCAGCAGCTTCAGTTTGAGAATCTTCTGAGACGAATTTTCAGCTGACTCAAAGGTGAAATCATTTTCTAGGAGGCAGGATATTTTTTATGCCATTGCAATTCCATTTCAGAGACAAAGGAAGGATGCTGTACACAGGCACATGACTGCCTGCTCAAAGAATACCCTGAAGTTGGTGCTGAAGTAGAGTGGAAGTCTCTACTAATTTCTCCCTAAAGGCTTTATATTGGCAAAGGGTCTACCCTGATGTTGGTGCAGACCTCATCCTCAGGGCTGAAGTTAAGAGGTTTAAATTCAGTGAAAAAGAAAATATTCTCAGCACCTGGCGAAGACTCTGTGCCAGTGCAAACCAAGACAAAAATGTTGTTTCAATGCTACCCTCTCTGGGAGGCAACAGTCTAATAAAAGAGACAGATGGAGGTGCCCTCTGGAATCCTACCCTCTCCCTTTGCCCCATAGTTGCAATGTTTGTCATTTTCTAGGAGATTCTTACCAGTTATTTGCACAGGTTGTGGATTATACAAAGGCAAATCAGCTAACCTGACATCAAGATTTTCGCCATCTATCAACTGCTTTTCCAGCTACAATTTCAGATGACTGTAAGAGAATCTTTGAGCAGACAGCATTTTGGAGCAGGATTGTTAGCACAGATCATTGTTCTAGGGTTTGTTCTGTATCCTAATTTTGCAGGGCACAGGGTTAGGGTTGCTTCCCAGACTGCAACTGATGAAGGAACCACAACTCTACCCAGATGTGGAGAGTTCCTCCACCTGAATTGAGCGGAGTAACACATTGGGAAGCACGACTTTTGGATTCTAACTTCTAAGAGTCAAGGGAATTTTATTGTGGAATTTCTTTGGGTTTAAATGGAAGAATACTTATTCTTTGAACTTTAATTTCTCCCTAAAGTTTTTATATTGGCAAAGGGTCTATTTGTAAGATTAGAGCAGCTTTTAAAATTAAATGTCATGAATTGAAGGTCTTTATGTATTTTGCGATTGGCACATAATACCATTGTCATCTAATCTTACTGCAAAACTTTTGATGTCCTGTAAAAAGACATAATTTGGTTTGAAAATTAGAATAATAGCTAATTTCTTGAGAATTTATACTTCGGTAGGTTGAATCTACATATCTACAATTACGAGTGTATTTCATAATATGATTTTTATGTAGTTTATATGCATTACGTATGTAATTTGTATAGCCTAGACTTAGCATGATCATCTCAGCTTCAATTTTTCTCTTTTTGCAAGTTTTTCTTCTCTACTTACAGAGAACTTGACTTCCACTTTACTTCTACAAGGGCAAGCGAGTGGTGCTTGGTCTCCTCCAGGTCCAGAATTACCATCCATGGCTGACTGGGTAAGTCTGCATAATTCTAATTCTGGACTTCAATTATCTAGACCTCTGGCTTCACAAACAAAGTTACGTTCTTCAATTTATTCTCCATCGATAACACATTGTTACAGCCTTCATCTTCTACTCTCAAGTGATTATGAACCTAAAGAAAGGTTTCATTATTTAGTTCCTCTTAGATCTTATTACAGTGTATGTACTTATTTAATGCATTAAGATAAGCACATACATAAATAAATGAATATAAGTATATATGATATGTAAATATGTTTTTGAATATACTGTATATGTATACATATGCATATATGTCTATGTATGTATCAATATCTGACATATATACACAGTATTGTATATATGCCATATATATGTATCTCAAATCTGTAATATACATGCAGGCACATGTGTATGTATATATTCATGTATATATTTGAAGTATACTTGTTTCATTTGGGTTATGGGATTGCCAGTGGGATTGCCAGTCCATACGTTAATGGACTTTTTTACACATTTTTATACTTCCAATTTCTTTCTATGCATAATCATTAATCAGCAAGTATTTACAGTGTTAAAATTACCAAGGTCAGCTGTCCTTGTTACATGTGCCCTATCTCCTCTTTTCCACTTTGCGACTATTTTCTTTTTCATGGGATATTTTCATAAAATCAATGAGAACTTATTTCAGTGTATTTTTTACTTATTTATTTTGTTCTGGTCATTTAGGTTATAGTGTGGTCTACTTGAAAGGAACAGTTATATCTCAACTCAGTTTTTATCTTGTGCATGTAACAGCATACCACTGAGCACATGAATACTCACTCCTATTCAGAGTCTACCTGATAAAAATTTATCCAGGAGATTGGGCTGCATTCCACTGAAATAACTGCAGAAAATGTGGGAAAACGGCACCCAGATGCACGCAATGAGGTGATTACACAACGTGATCACTCAGCCACTTAGTAAAGTTGTTACAGAAGGTCTAAACATAAACCATATCGCTGTAGCAGCAGATTTAGACCAGGTTCCAGTGAACCATTTCTGATTTAAGGTAAAATAAGGAGTGCATGTTTGAAATCAAAACTAGGCAAAATGATTAGGGATTCTCTTTGGGAGACCGAGATGTGCTTAATATTTCCTCCGAGGCCATAACACCACCTCTTGTCAAATCAACAAATCCTGTTATCTGGCCCCTGGAGAGACTAGATGATTGACTAACAGACTACAGGTGTGAAATCTTTAAACTTGCTTTCCGTGTGCAGGGCATGTGAGGCACCTGTGTGATATGACGTGCTGCCCATCTCTGAGGCCCGCAGAGCTGCTGCTGTCAGCCTTGGGCAGGTATTGAAATCACCTGAAAACTGTACCGACTAGTGCTGGTTCTTCCCCCAGAAGAAATGCTCTGATTTAATTGATCTAGTGTGCTGCTAAGCATCCAATGACTTAAAAACTCCTCTGGTGATTATAACATGCAGCCAATATTGAGAAGCACTACGTGAGGATCCTTTGGCAGTTCCTACATGTGCAAAAAATAACAAAAAAAAAACACAGATTGGCTCCTGGTTTATCTGGAACTGGAAAGGAACCTCTTTCACACCTTACAGCTTCCCGCCCGGTTGATTCTACTCCAAAGAAAAATGTTTTTGTTGGACAGAGCAGTAACCTGTTCTGTGGTATGAAAGAACTGAAGATGGCTAATACGCTGAAAGATGGGAAGAGAAAAGTAAAAACTTTTGCATATTTCAATAGAGTATGGAAACACCATTTTTTTCTTCCATGAAACCACTGCACAGATTCTCATCTGTTAACAGTTGGGTTTTAGAATTGCTTGATTATAGGAAAGTGTAATGTCAAGGGCTATTATAAAGTATAAAGGCTTTTAAAAAAAGTGTAGGGGCTGGGGATTTAGCTCAGTGATTAGAGTGCTTGCCTTGCAAGCACAAGGCCCTGAGTTCAATCCCCGGCACCACAAAAAAAATAAAAAATTAAAAAATAAATTAAAAAAATAAATAAATAAAGTGTAAACGTTTTCATCAATGCAAGTAAGATATGCATTCTTTTGAAGTTAGATGTACACGTGTCTGATTCCAATTATTTATACACCTGAGTTTGTGCTGATTCTTTATTGGTTTGTCTTTCGGGTTCATTGCTATGAGACGGGGGGTTACTTTTCTATGCCGTCGGCATGCAGCAAGAATTTGTTTTGTCTGTCCCGCTATTTCCAGGGCATCTAGTGCCATGTCATCTGGCCCAGGGTGATACAAAAGTCTAGAAGGTTATCCTGATAAGGGGCTCTTGGTTTGAGACTCAGACAGGCATTACAGCACAGTCTCTTTTTTAAATACTGCCAATGAAACTTTCACTGACCAGTTTTCATATTTGACATGGGAATAGTAAAAGTGATACTCCAGCGGAAAGCAGTTGGTCCTTAGCGATCGTCTCTAACTATAAACCACGTTGGTAACGTTACATTTCCTGTTGGCCGTTAGGGAGCCAGAGAACTGTCAGAGCGATCATTTATGTGCTGAAATATAACTACGGTGTTGAGTAAAATACTGCTATGGGCAGTTAAATAAACCTACAGCTTGAAGACTATTTGCTTCCTAACATGAGGAGCAGTTCAAATATGTAGTGATGTTTAAAATCAAGGGCAAAATTGCCATATGAAAGGTTGGAAAGCAGAGAGAGCACCCTTTCTTTAAATGCATATTAATTCTGAGCATCTGGAAGTTGTCCTGATTCCATTTTTATAGGTAGTGGCTATCCGAGCAGTACCGTTTATCGTTGTTTTATTGCTCTTTCCACAAAGACTATGTAGACTTAGTTTGGGTAATATATAACTTGCCATTGTTCAGAACAATGGCTAATGACACGTCGTTCATATTTGTGTGTACTTTTTTAAAGTTTACAGTATAGGAAATAACTTCACTAAGTGTCAGTTGCCTAAACGGCCTAGTAAACCACATCTATTTCTGCAGTTTCGATGACTACATGGTTAAAATTTGCATTCTTATTAGTCCTGGGAAAATTTCATTTCAAAGCAAAATTGTTCTTACTATCTTATCTTCCAATCACTTATGGTACCATGAAGGTAAATTCTCTGTTCTATCATAAAAGCAGCCTTGGCTTCTTCAATTTTCCCTATCCTTTCTAGCTTTTGAAGTTGTTGTATTTGAGCTATGTAGTTAAGCACAGAGGAGTTATAAAACTGAGATAAGATGCTTTGAACATTGGAATATGTAGAACCCCTTATGACTAAAACTATTTTCAGTTGTTTTACCCTATATATACTATATATATGATCCACATCTCAAAGAATATGTGTATTCCCATGTGTATTGCAACATTATCAACAATTTTCAAGGTATGGAAGCAAGCTAAGTGTCCATCAGTGGATGGATAGGTAAAGAAAATATGGCATATATACAAAATGGAATACTGCTCAGCCTGGAACAAGAAAAAAAATCCTGCCATTTACAACATCATCGATGAACCTAGAGGACATTAAAATAAGCCAGGCACAAGAGGACGCGACCTTACTGGCATTTATAATCTAAAGAAGTTGAACTCATAAAAGCAGAGAGTAGAGTGGTGTCTGCCAAGGACTGAGAATATGGGAAAATAGATAGGTTTCTGTTCAAGGAAAGCCCTAAGATAAAGTATGCAGGATAAATAACTTCTGAAGATTTAGTCCCCAGTGTGAGGGATGCAGTTGATACTCTATTACACACTTTGCCAAGAAATTTGCCAAGAAAATGCATCTTAAGTGTTGTCTCTTGCACACAAAATGGTAAATATGTAAGGTAATGGATATGTTCATTTGGTAGTGCTAATCTTTTCACAACTTATATGTATACACAGTATTTGATGAGGGGGTGTGCTGGGGATCAAATTCAGGGCCTTTTGGTTGCTAGGCAAGTGCTCTACCACTTGAGCTAAATCCCCAACTACAATTTATATATATATAAAAACATTATTTTGTCCACCATAAATATATGTACTTTTTTCAGTATATAAGGCCAGAATTTTTTAAATTGTAAGCCCCAGATGTTTGATGTTGCATTGGATAATATTATAAATGAAACTGTAGACCCAAGTTTCAGTGATACTTAGTGGAAAGATATAAGTGAAGAAATTTTCACCAGTAATTTTTGTGATGTAAAATACTGTATCAGACTTTATTCTGTTTAGAAAGAAAATTAAAGATAAATAGAAAATGCTTACACACTCAGTTGTAATCAGTTGAATACTCGGTTACACTGTTACGCACTCATAGCCGGTTTTTGTGAACTCTTCTTACTATTGGAAGGAAACTTTTGTCCACCCTCTGAGGGTCCTTCTATGTGAAAGGAGAGAACTGCCATCACTCCTGGACTATCTCTGCCCTTTCGTCGACCTCACCATGGCCCAAGTCAGTAAAAAACAAACCACTCTCCTTCCTCTTGGAAGCAGACCTGCCCGCAGATTGGCTTTTGTCTCTGTGCCGTGCATTTACCCAGGTTGTTCTCTCTGCACAGCCACCCTGGCGTGGTTGCCAAGGGCATTCTGGCTGGCTGCCCGTTAAGCATCAAGAAACTCACTTGCTTCCTTTCGACCTCTGACCTGGCTTTGATTCATAATGATGTGATACTGGCCTCCTCCTTCTACTCACTTTTTTTCAATTTATTCAGAAGTCAGGTAGAAAGAAGAAAGTAAAACATGAGTATGTACTGAAGTGTTCTCTATTTCTGTGCAATAAGCCAGTGCAAAACTGAGTAGCTTAAACAACAATTTTATTATTTTTCATGATTCTTTGCAGAGGCTGGACTCAAGGGCAAATTCTCACATACCTGTCACAGTCTGGCTGGGGTCATCTGATGCTACAGATGACACCTAATCTGTCCCCTCAGCTTGGACAGCAAGTGTTTCAGAAAACCTGGTATATGAGAATGGGCCACCCAAGGTGGAAGGTGCAGAAAGACCAAAGAGGTGGACACAACCAGAAATGTGCAGAATGCAGTTTACTAGGGACCATAGAAAGAAGCATGTATTGGGTGACAGCAAGAAAGCAGGCTCCCCACAAGCTGAGGCAAGAGGAAGGGGTTTCTGTCAGCTACACCAGACAAATATGGGCTGTGGCCAACCGGAATGTGCTTGGGCTTTCTCAGAACTATTAACATGACAGATTTCAGTGGTCGGCACCAAACACCTGGCCGGCAATCATAATGACGTTGTTTATTTGGTAGGGTTTGGAATTTCTTGCTCACATTCCACATCTAGCAGACAAAATGATAATTATGACCAAGATGCTGGTAGTCATGTCAAGCTGGAGTTCTACAGTGAGATTTGAGCTGCGACTGGTCAGACGATTCTTTTTCTCTCCGTGGGCCTTTTCTCCACGCAGGCTAGCTAGGACTTCCTCACACAGGAAGAAATGAGCATCTCATGTCATACTACAGCACAGCTTGGTAGTTATAGTCCTTAATTGGTGAATGGCTTCTCCTAGTATTTGTTTTCTTTAAGATTGAAACAGACTCTATAAGGCTTTGATGACCTAAACTTGGAAGTATGAAGCAGAATTTTTGCTGTATTTTGTAGGGTACCTGGGATCAGTTTAGACCCATACAAGGGCAGAGAAGGGCACCAAAATTCCAAGAACCTCAGTACATTGAGAATGGGGAGGGGAGATGGCGCCAGCTTGTAACATTGAGAACATGTATATTTGTTACAGGAAATTTCATGTATTAAGATGTTTATTAGAGAGGAGTGTAATTTGTTCGCTTAAATTTTTCATTGCTTGTTAGAGAAAGCTGAAATTCCCTCATAAATCTTAAATGATTAAGATTTCATTGAACTTATTATAATTTAGTCAATAAATCTGAGTAGAGCTTCCCTCACACAGGAATCTGCCCAAGCGCCAGGGGTTTATTTTTCCAAAGTAAAAGCCAAATGAATGAATGTAGAAAAATTTTGATACCTTAAAGCTAAGTAATAGAGTAATTTTGAAACCAAAGAGTAAAATCATGTCTGTATTACAAAAAGAAAAACATCAGTTAGCTGTTAAGGCTGATAGAAGACCACGGAAGATTTCATGGTGACTTATTCTGCAGATAGCAAAATTGAGGCCAAGGAAATCAAGGTAAAATGAAGGACCAAAGACAATAAGCATTGTGTATCTTCAGGAGGAGAATTGTGAAGTGGAAATTTTTAGATTTCAGAAATTACTTCAGTTTCCACAGGGAGACAGCATTGCCAGATTTTCACTTTCTCATGAATGTGCTTTTGCCCCTGAAAGTAGCCCTTTCTCCTAGTATTGTTGACAACAATGCTGAGATTATATTCTCTGTTATGTACTTCTTCATTGAATGTTTACTGCATTCTCGCCTCTGTAGGTCGTCTGTCATTCACATCCTTTAGACTAGTAGAGCTGGTTTTGTTCCAAATGAGATCTTGTAGCTGTAACATCCCTCCTGGTGTTCCTTTATCTTCCTAAGCTCTGACACGGAGTTGCTGAGTCTCCTCCGGAGTTTAGCTCTTCCCAAGATCCTGGTACTATTTTTGCTTGTAAAGAGAGAGGAAATGTAAGAATATCAAAGGCAGGGGCTCTTTTTCTTAGTCTGTTTGAATTGTTATAAAATATGTCTAAGTGGTTAATTTATAAACAACTGAAATTTTTTATATCACTCACAGTTCTGAAAGCTGGGAAGCCCCAAGTCGAGGCACCCGTGGACTTGGGGCCTGGTAAGGACTCTCCCTCTGCTCCATAGAGGGTACCTTGTTGTAGCAGCTTCACTTATGGAAGGCAGAAAGACATCCCCTTCAACCCTTCCAGAGGGCACTAATCCCCTTCAGCTGTGCATGGCCTTCACGACTTAATCACTTCGCAAAAGGTCCTGCCTTTTTATTAGGTCACGTTAGGTTCCAACATAGGAATTTGGGGGGATACCAACAGCACAGACAAGAGCATTTAATGACAGCACCAGGTCTAATGGTTTCCCCAAACCTAGTTCTTGAGTGTGGCAAAGAATATTTTCTTCATTGTAGACACACAGCTAAATCTCAGTCCTATTGTCCACCACATTTCTGATGTCCCATTTCCCAGTGATCTTCAACTTTGCTACTGAGTTCTAGCCAGTGCAGCATGATTAAAGATAAGTGAGTCGGGCTGGGGATTTAGCTCAGTGGTTAGAGTGCCTGCCTTGCAAGCACAAGGCCCTGAGTTCGATCCCCAGCACCAAAAAAAAAAAAAAAAAAAAAAAAGATAAGTGAGTCACTGTCATTTCTGGCCCGTGAAAATCTCATTCTCGTGATCCTTTCTTTCATTCAGTTTCCTCTCTCTTGGCTGTGGTGTGCAAATTAACATAACAACCTTGAAATTCCCATGATACAATTGGTGAAATCTTAATATGCCAAGATTATAAGTTTCTGAATCACTGCTTGAGAGACAGTATACTCATTAATCAAACACTTGAAAGTTGAGTAAAAAAAACTTCTTTGTGAAAAGTCACTAAATCCCAGGATTCTGGGAGGCTGAGGCAAGAGGCAAGAGTTTGAGCCCAGCTTGGACCTCTCAGTGACTTAGTGAGACCCTTTGTCAAAATTAAAACTAAAAAGAGGGCTGGGGATGTAGCTCAGTGCAAAGGTCCTGGGTTCAGTCCCCAGCACCACCAAAAAAAAAAAAAGCACTAATTCTTGGTGTTTTATTTATTAAAGTAGATTTGTTACTTTATACAATACTGTGACATGTACATTCTTGCAGTAAATTCCAGTTCTAAGAACACAGTCCTTGTTCACTGAAGTGAGATCATAGTTGCTCTGGAGCATCTTGTCTTCTGTGTCAGCCCTTCTAGCTCTTCATCTCTGTCTTAGCAACCTAGACCACCTGATGAGGGATTGAATAGAACTTTATTCAGTGTTAGGAACAGACTAGGACTAAGCACTGCCCTTTTTCCCCAGTACAGGCTTTGGAACCCCGTCTGGTCTTTAAAGATTCCCCGTACACTCTGCTTTCTGGTTGGTTTTCCCACACGGATCAGTGTAGAGTGTACAGTGGCATCCCCAGACCCAGTGGTTAGCATCTCCTTATAGTCATGTAAGCATTTAATGTTTTTCAGGTTTTCCTATTGTGGAAGAAATAGATTCTGTTGTGCTTTAAAATTAGACTGGCAGAATTCTTTAACTAAAAAGAAAACGATATACAAAGAAGAAAATCAGACACTTTTCAGTGTTCATCTGATCCATTTGCACGGCACTGTAGCTCTGCGGCAATTCATAAGGGGAAAATGGGTGCTTAATTGCCCAGAAGAATTTCCAAGAGATGCTTCAGCAGTAACAACTTGTCTTCCTTTGCCCATGATCCATGAATAACAAAACAATTCAAGATCAAAGTCAAACTGAAAAAAATTACAATAGCATCTCTAGTCAAAATAAAGCACAGCACTGAAATAATTATTGAAATAAATCATACCACTTCCACTGAAATATTCATCATTTTCATGGCTCAGTTTGAAGCTCTGGTACTTGAAAATAAAGTATAATTTAATTATTTTCTTAATTCATCATGTGTGAATACATTTGGCCAAGAGGATTAAATGATAGGAAACATCCCCCTTGCTCTGTTTTTCTATTTCCTCTGCCAGCCTGTGAGTCATTTTCCTTAGAGGCAACTTCCTGCCACAAGAGGGATCATAGGTTAAGAGTCACACTACTTGAGTTCACACAGCCTCTTGTTCTCCAACTATCACTTTGCTCTGGATAAGTCACTCTATTTCTCTGGACCTCATCTGTGAAATGAGGAAGATTGGATAGTCCAGAGTTTCAACCAATTCTGTGATTACATAATACTATTTTGTCCTGGTAAAGAGAAAGTTCCTAAGAATAAATTTCAATGAAGCATCCACAAGGTTAACTTTCCATTTTAAAACCTACATTGTTCACATTAATTCTGTTTGTCTGAGTCTGATGAAAATCCATTTTAGCATCTATTTTTCTTTTAACATTGTATAAATAGTGGTAGGTTTTTATAAAATCTATCATCAGCCTTTGCATGTTCACAGCAATATTTTTATACCTTAGATAGAGCTATCTGGATAATGCAGACCAAATAATCAAGTTTTACCATAATTCAGTTAACATTTGTGCCTACATTTTTTCTTATTAAGTGAGATTATCACAAGAGAACACTACAAAGTTTAAAAATTATCATACAATATTCAGTTTAATTACCTCTTTTAGCATTCTGTAATGTAGGCCATGTCAATTGCTGTTTAAGTATGACAAAAAGTGAACTTTCTTTTTTCTTATTTTCAAACTAATTCTTCAGGCTTTTCTTCTCCAGGGTCACTTCACACCATTTATAGAAGTGTAAGTTCACCTTCTTCTTCCAAAGGGACACAGAATTCATCTTGAAGATATTCTTAGTGGTGGCCAAAAGAAATCAAGCATCTCTGTCTAGACTGAAATGATCAGGGTATGAATGTGAGTTGAAACAGGAGGAAATTAATTTTCAGAGTGCATAAAATGTCTTAATTCCAGGATGAATTTTATTATTACCAAGGCATTGCATGACTTTTAATAAAGATAGTACCCCCTAAAATGAATGCACCACCTGTCACTTTAATTGTGACCTACAGTGAGGAAGGTGAACTGCTTCACGATAATGCATACCTACCAATAAGTGACAACGGTATTATCTCTCTCATTGTTTGCTAATGAGGTCACCTTTCACCTGCCCCACCGTCATGAGCTTCATTGCACAAGCCAATGCAATATTGCCTTCTCAGAGAAGAAAGTAAAGCTACAAGTTTTCTATAGTTTTGAAAACATGGAGTGATGACAGTAATAGCAGCTAAATTTAATTGAAATTACATTTTGAATATTGAACCTCAGTTTGCTCAGGAATTAATAGCTTCTGAATTCCTAGCATATGTAAATCATAGTCCATGATTTATATATACCATTTCGAATTTTCATAGAAATGTTCAAGCTATACATTCTTCCTATTTCCCCACCCCCATTTTCTTCTTTTTTTAAAATTTTGAGACCAGGTCTCACTAAGTTGCTGAACTGCCTAGGCTAAATTTGAATTTGTGATCCTCCTGCTTCAGTCTTAGTCTTGAGATTATACACACGTACCACCATGCCCTTCTTTGTCCTGTTTTCTTCTAGAAAATGTTATAGTTTTTATGTTTTAAATCTATGATCCATTTTGATTTTTGCATAAAGCATGAATTTATGCCAGGGCTTTTGCCCCTTTATCAGAAATCAGTTGAGTATATTTGTGTATGTCTGTTGCTGGGTATCGTCTGATCTATGTATCTGTGTATCTGTGGAAGTAGCATTTGGAATGTTTAAATTTCTTCCTTGGTTCTCATTGGTAAATGTTGAGCCAGGATCTATATAAAGATTCTTCTGACTACAAAACCTTTCAACTTCTAGGTCTTCTCTGTTCATGATAATAGGCAGCAGCCACTTGTGGATTTTGAACACGTGAAATTTTACTCGTCCATAGTTGTCACCAGGCTTTGGGGTGCTGGAGTCTCCTTCTAGGAGTGACTTCTAGACTCTCTTCTGTCCCAACAAAGAATTGATCAAAACAAGCATAAACGTGGCAAAGTCTTACGTCTAGTAAAGGTAGGGGGCAAATCTAGGCTCTCTAGAATGAGTTTCAACCAAGTAAAAGTAAGAAAAAAGGGAAAATGTAAAAAATACACCCTACAGCACAGGGTGGACTGTCTTGAACAGATGTGGTCGCAGTGGTCCACTTTTTGTATTAAATGGCGATGGTCCACTTTTTATATTTTCTATGATGACACAGTCCAGGTCGTCCTATTAAAAACCTGCCTGAGTTCTCAGGAGAAGTCCACGTGTAAGGGTCTCAGAGCTGTTCTGTGCGTGCTTCTTGGAATTAATAGTTCAGGCACACCTTTCCAGCCAGCCTCGGCCGCACTCTACCTTCCTGTGTCACGTTGATGTATGGAAGCGTTAGTGTGGAAAAGTAAAATATCGTAATTATAATGTTAATTACATGCTGAAATAACATTTGGATTAACTAAAATGTATTATTATAATTAATTTTATCTCATAGGTGGCTCTGGGATTGAAAGATTTCAAATGACCTTGTGGCATTTACAGCTCATATTATACTTCTCTGGACAGCATTGCTGAATACAGCATTCAATTTTATAAAGATATGTAACATAGATTATATCCCCAGCAAAATTAGTATTTGAAATAATTTATTTAAATTAAAAATTTCTTTTTAATATCAGTTAATAACAGCTTTTAATTAACTCAGGGAATGCAATTTAACTTAGTAAATCTAGTTATTGCTTTTTAAATTACCTCAAGGCAAGGGTCTAGAGCTGTTACTAATATTCTTTTATTATTTTTGGTGTGTTTGAGTTTTATTTGTATGTGTGTGTTTTCAGACAGGGTCTCGCTTTGTAGTTCAGACTGGCCTTGAACTCACGGTGTAGCCCAGGCTGGCCTCAAACTCACAATGTCCCGGCTGTCTCAGGCTCCTGAGTGCTGCTTTACAGAGGTGGCCACAGCTGGCCAAAGTTCGTTTCCAAATAATCCGATTCACATCGGTAAATTAAATACCATTCAAAAAATATAATATCTCTATTTCTTGAGGATATCCTCTAAAAAATAAAAGAAAGGAAAAAGAAGGCTGACTGGTGGAAGTATTATATGATTCACAGTACCGAGGTTTCAAGTGGATGAACCCATAACAAGCATGTTGTCAGGTCTGAGGGCAATGTTATTCAGTTCTTTAAGTGGAACTGAATTGAGTTCATGCAAAAATTCAAACAAATAGAAGACAAGTTTTACTGACTGGAACAGAAATTTGAAAAAATTGCCATAATAGAAGCAACATCATAGATACCTTTTATCGACATTGCTCGTTTTCCTGCATTATCCTACTATTGTGAAAGGAAGTATCCCTCACAAGCTGAGTTTCTTAATCTGACTTAGTGTCATTAAATACCATTTCCATCTTTGCCAGTCCGAGCAAGGGGTTTATTTGGGGTGCCGGGCTTCAAGAATTGGACTTGGATTTACCTTACTACATAGTTTGTTCATCCTCCTCAATTTCTTCATTGGGAATTAAGTTTTGAGGTGCTATTCTGTGCTCAGTCCTGTTCTAGATGGTTGGGATGTATCAATTAAAAAACTGAAATATCCAATCTCTTCACTCTTCTACAGGTTTTAGTGTTATGTGGTAAGAATCCCTGGTCTGAATTATAAATATTACAGAAAGTCCCAAAGCCCTAGGGCTACTAGAATATCAGAGTTATAAAACAAACGCACCGATTTGTGATCGGCTGGATTTATATCTGCCGTACAAGCATGGAGTTAAGCCCTTACATGTATTATCTCATATAATAATACATGTTAAATAATGGATCCAGAAAAAGTCACACAGTTTCACTGAGTTTTGAAATCCTTTTCCCCAAAAGGCTCATTCTGGGAAACTATACAGCAAGTGTGTATAAAATACAGAGTTGCAGCAAGTGTCGGATCCTTCGGGCAACAAATACCACTTCAGGTTAGAGGTTTCAGGCAGGAAAGAGAGATGGAAGAGATGAAGATGAATGCACTGGCCCGAAACACTGTACGCGCACTCTAAGCCACCCCTCATTAGACCATTTTCCATTTAATGTCATGTGTAACATGCGCATCATTGCCTGGTGATCTGGAAAATTGGGGCGAAGACAGTGCCCTTGCTGTACGGCAGGTGTTACTAAGCTGGTGATGTGGTTGAATGAGGTGCAGTAAGACCTCGCCTTACACTGACTAGCAGTGTGACCCCAGGAGTGTCCGTGGCCTCTGCACCATCACCTGTGAAGTAAAGGAGTTGCTATCCATTCTGACGCTCTGTATTCAAACCCTGTACATAAGGGATTCATGGCAAGGAACTCTTAAGTTTGACAGCGCTATATTTTTGCACCCTCACTCTCTGATTCAGTAAAATCCTACTCTAGAGAACCAAGATTTTAATTTTTTTTAAATAGGTGTAGAATTGATGAAAAAGGATAGTTCCTCGCTTAGTTTAGAAGAATCTAGCTTTTGAACAAGAGTTCTCTTGGACACATTTCACTGAACAGCTAAACATGTAACTTCTTTTTATGTGTTTTCTTTCTTCAGCAAGGGAAAACATTCTCCCAATTTTAATTTGAAAATACATACATAGGATATATCTGTATCAAATATATTATCTCTCCTGGGAAAAGTTCAAAGAAGTGAAAATAGTACTTTTCTGGTTCATTCAGCCTTTCTGAGTGCTTTGTTCTTTTCTAGCTCTTTTCCGTCTTTTTGCATCCTTTATTCTTTGTCTATAGTAACATTTTATCAGTTTCCATGTGAAAAAGTACCATGAGCTTGAAGGGAGCTCTCCTTGCTTTTCTGAGATGCTAGCACAGTCCTTGGGAGGTCACTTGTCAAAGAAGAGAGTAATTCACTTGAACATTCGTCACCTTAATATGAAATTTCATCTTCATTTTGATAATTTTTCATGTTACCATTATTTTTAGGTCCTCTTACTGAATTTGCCACAAAACCATTATATGTGCAACGTATGTCATTTAAGGAAAAGTGTTTGTCTGTTGACTACCCTTCCCTGTGACCTAACTCTGTGAAATAATTTTAGTGTTATTTTGTCAGTGATTTGCTTTGCTTTGCTTTGCATTTGAATATTTACGTATTTTAAAAATGACATAAAATTGTGGCTGAAACAAAATATTAGAGCTATTTAAAACTGCTAGCACTGCATCCCCATCCTTTGGCCGCCTGTCAACAGCTCCTGAAGCACACGCCTGGTAGATGTGGCAAAGAGCTGTAAGAAGTGCTAGGTGGAAGTCTCGCCAGCCCACACAGACAACCACAGTCTGCAGTGATGGCTGCCAAGGAGAGCTACTTAGCCTTGTTTGAGGATATATTTATTATCTTTTCTAATCTTAAAAGGTTGTGATCCAAGTTCTTTTAAAGCATGTGAAATGTATTCCCTAACTGCTTTCTTGGCAATTTGAAACACATTAACATTGCAGGAGCCTTATCCAAAAATGCTCTTTTAGGCACTCTCCCCAGCACTGGGAACTCTTCTGACTGCCAGTTTCAAGAGGCTTTGTGTTTTTGAATGTGTGTATATTTGATCACTTGTAAACTTTAATGTGTGTTTCTTCTCTGGAGTTTCTTGCTCAGGGTTTTCTGTTTTTCTTTGTGGGAGTTTCTTTAAGTTTATTTCTAATACATGGTATTTACAAGCTAGGAAAGCAGATCACTTTGATTCTCAGAGTTCTCTGCTTCCCTGTCATATCCCAGTTCTTAGGGAGATACATCTAGACTGTATGACCAAGTGTTTATTCGGTGGACTTTAGAGGAAAACGTCCCACTCTCCAAATAACAGCTAAACCAAGATGATTATGTCTGTAACATGAGAGGATATGGCAACAAGTACAGAAAAGTCTCCTTCCTTTCCTGAACAAGAGCAAAGTGTAAAAACTAGGATAGACTAGGAAAAAAGGAAGAATAAAATCCTAAGGGGACTCTTCCCTAACTCCAAGTCTTCAGTGGTTCATTTTCAAGACCAGGAATGCTTTTGTATTTAGACAAAGTAATAATAAATAGGTAGAAAACACAAGAAATTAGGCCAAGAATATTAGAGATGGAAGACGAGACACCATACCCTTCATTTTACCTACAAACGCCCTGATGTTCACAGGCCCGTTTCCCCTGTGTGCTCTCTACTCTCTCAGCCTCGTGTGGTCTCACAGCAGGCAAGACAGAGTACTCAGAAGACCCCAGGACCCTCCCCACATCCCCTGTGGAGCAGATGGTATAGTTATTCACTGGACCAGTGACTACTGAGTGGGATTAGACTCCCTTTAGCAGTTTGAGTTTAACTCACTAGCACTCTTCACTGGAGTCCCTGATTCCAGACTTTTGTTTCTGGTTTCTAGTTCCTTGCCCACTGTGGCCTCTTCACCCAGGGCCACGTCCCACTTGCATCCCTCAGGACTTTATGATCATGCCTGGATAGGCGAAGTATCACCACACAGAAACAGGAACTAACCAGGGCAAAAGGAACATCTCTATTGTACAAGAAATTATACTAGTCATGTCCATCACGTTTATTAAAAATACTCCCCTATGATTGCTTTTTAATTTTATCTATCACCACTTTTCAAATACAAATGTTTTCTTTTTCCTTAATAAAATATAAAAATTTCCTTTATGATTTTTACTATATCTCATATGATTCAAAAATCCTTCTTTCAAAGATCAGAAAGTTGTCCATAGAAATTATGAACAGCATTTAAAATTTTTATTTTTATACTAAGTTTTTAGTGTATCTAGAAATTATTTTGATACATAGTGAGGCTAAAGATAAATTTATCCTTTCTATATAATCATTAATTTTCCCTAACCATTCAGTGAATAGCTCTCAGTAGTTGATGTATCTCTTACCACAATCAAAATTATTATGACTGAGAGGGCTATCAATTTGGCTTTATCGACCTGCTCCTTTTTTGCCAGTATTATAGGGATTTTATTTTTAAAGTATTGGATCTTTACATTATTCATCTTTTTTTCTTAAACTTTATGCCTGATTTATACCTCTAAGTGGGTCTTGAGTTAAAGTCTAAACAAATGCAGCTAAGATTTGCTCAGAATTACATTACTAACTCGAGAGAATTTGTTGCTTTGGAAATTACTTTTCCATCAAGAAATATGGTATGTTTCTCTCTACATATCTTTGATAAGGATTTAGGTTCTGCTTATGTATGCCAGTCAGTTCTTATAATGGTGAATCCTACATATTTCCTTTTTTCCAATATTTTGTTATGATTTACTGTTTGATTTTAATTTATTATAGTTGACATTCTGTTGTTGGCACATGAAAATCCTTCATCACCTCTCATTTTAACTCATCTGCTCAACCTGTGTGAGTTCTGTTTTAACTTCTTTTTGGTAAATGATACCACTTGCCTATAATTATTTTCTTCCTCCCATCCAATAGGTAAACCAATTGATAAACTTCTTGTTTCTGATTCTTACTTGATTTTCATATAGTCAGAAGAATATCATAATAACATTAAAATGGGAGTTAAAGCCAGAATATTTGATTCTCAATTTTAGTGCAATTTTTTAAAATATTTACTAGTATATATCTGCAGCACACAATATTTACTTTCACTGTGGCACATTTTACATAATGCATTTTAATTCTTTTAACTTCCCAGAATATTTTTAACAAAGAACGATTAGAGTAGTAGGGGCTAATTTTAAAAGAAGAGAAGTTGACAAAGACTTTAAAAATATTTTAAAGCCTGTAGATTAGTCCATGTCACACACACACACACACACACACACACACACAAACACTCACGCACAGTTTAAGAGTTTTACATGTTTCCTAAAGAAATTTATATTAGACTTACAGAGAGACTTTGAATCCACTGGAGATGGATCAGCAAAATAGAAGAGACTATAACAAATTACCACAAGCTAGATTACTTAAACTAGAAATTTCATTTCAGAGGCATTAACTCTAAAGTCAGATGCTGACTGAATGCACTTCCTCTGGGGCTCCGTGGTACTACATTCCTCTTACAGACTGGGGTGACTATCAGTATTTCTTAACCTGTGTTTGTGTCACTCCAATCTCCTCTTCTATGTGTGAGGTGCACCTTGCCTCTTTCTTTTTTCTTTTAAGTACTTTTTAATTTTTTAAATTTTTATTAGCACATGTTTGCAGTACATAATGATTACATTCATTGTAATGGGAGTTAGTACCCGCACATAACACATTTTAGTTCTTTTTCATCCCCTTCCCCTGCTCCACCTTTCACCCTTCCTTCATCTCTTGATCTCCTTCTCTTTGGCAAAAGATTTACCTCCCTGTCTCACCTCTTATAAGGAGACTTGTGATGTGATTTACTGACCAAATAATCCCAGAAAATCTTGTCATGTCAAAACCTTCAGTTGAATGGCATCTGTTACCACAGTAGGTTTCCTGTGCCACGGAAGGCAGCGTTCACACTTCCTGTGGGTTGGGATACCCTTATACCTTTTGAGGGGAAGATACCATTCAACACACTCTCTAGGAGCAATAAGTTCTTGCTAAGACCTGAAATGTCCTGTTCTAGGGCCAATGAGTACAACCCTCATCTTTTAATCTGTTCAGGTACCGAAACAAAATGCCACAGACTGAGTGACTACAACAACAGCAGTTTGTTCTTCCAGGTTCTGGAGGGTAGAAGTCTAAGGTGGAGGTATCACCAGGGCAGAGAACATATTCACTTCTATTCTCTTTCCGTGGTGTGTAGATGGCTGCCTTCTCACATGTCCTCCATGACCTCTTTGTGTGCTCAAGGAGAACAACAGAGAGCTTCCGTTCCCTTCTCACACAGTCTCCGTGCTGTTGGATCAGTGTCCTGTCCTGGGACCTCATTCAACTTTAAGTACCTCTTCAACCCTATTTGGAAACATAGTCACACTGAGAATTAGGGATTTAAAATACAAATATTGAGAGGACAAAATTCAGTCTGCATCCTCCCATACCGCCTATAAGTAAATTGTGATATCTTTCTACCATAGTTGTTTTATTAAATAAAAAGCACCTACTTTACTTAATGTTGAATTGCATAACATGTCATTTGAAAATTAACCCCAAATAAAATAATAAAGTTGTCTACTCTTCTGATAATCTAAATTCAATAAAGTTTCTAAAGACAAAAAGAGAGCAGAACCATTCATGTTATATGGTTTATGGTCTGGAAACCATTCATGTTATATGGTTTATGGTATGGAAAGTATATATAGAACTCGAGAAATTAATAAAAATTCCCAATATGTTTGGTTACATATGTTAATTTTTGTCAATGTCAAGAATTGAACCCAAGGCCACATGAATACAAAACAAGTGTTGTACACTGAGCTATACCTCCAACTACAAATACATTAATTTTAAGGCAAAGATCCATTCTTTATGTTGGAGGAGGCTTATGGACAAAGATCTGAATGGAATACCAATAGTATATGACGGATCATAGACTGACTCACAGACATTTGCTCTATTGTATGAAAATAAATCCAAAATTTTAAAAATTGGTGTTTAAAACAAGATCGCAGTACAATATAGTATTTTCGTACTACATTAGCTTTCTGTTTTAAAAACTGCCTTTAGTTTGTTTTGTTAAATTCTTCTGATTCTGTTTTTTTTTGGAATTTTAACTGTTTTTTTTTTTAATTTTATTTTAGTGGTACATTTTAGATATACATAATGATAACATTCATCATAGGAAATTTGTACATGATATATCTTGCTGCTGCTCTTTTTCCCATTACTTTCTCTTCCCTTCAACCCCTGTTCCTCTCCTTATTTACAAAAGCTTTGTTTCCAATTTTTTTTCTTCTCTCTCTTTTTTTGTCTCTTCCTTTTCCTGTCCACCATCCCTTGTTCCCTTTTCCCAATATAATGCATTTTGTTATTTATTTACAGTTTCAGCTTCTTGCACCAGAGAGACACTATGGGATTTAAACATGTCTGTCTAATTTATTTCACTAAAGAGTATGGTCTCAAGGTGCATCCATTTACCTAGAAAAGTCTCAAGTTTATTGTTCTTCATGGCAAAGTAGTATTCCATTGTATAAAAACGCCGCATCTTCTTTATCCATTCATTTGCTGATGGGCATTTGGGCTGTTTCCAAGCTTTAGCTATTACCAACTGTGCCGCTATAAACATGGGTGTGCATAATATCGCTGTGGTATGATGCTTTTAATTCTTTTGGGAAGATTCCAAGAAAGGGAATAGTTGGGTCAAAAGGAACTCTACTTTCAGTTTTTTGAGGAATCTCCACACCGATTTTTACTGTGGTTGCACCATCTACATACCCAACAGCGGTGGAGAAGGGTTCCTTTTTCCCCACAGTCCCTCTGGCATTTGTTATTAGCTGATTTCTTGATAATAGCCATTCTTTCTGGAGCGAGATGGAATCTCAGCATCGTTTCAATTTGCATTTCTCAAGTGACCAGTGATATTATTTTTTTCATTTTTTTTGCTATTTCTACTTCTTCATTTGAGAATATATATTCATTTCAGCTTCCCATTTTTTAATTAGGTCTTTAAATTTGGGGGGCTCTGATTTTTTTAAATTCTTTACGTATTCTGGCTATTAGTCCTTTGTTGGAGGAACAGCAGGCAAACAATTTTTCCCAGTGTATGGGTTGTCTCTTCACTCTGTTGGTGGTTTCTTTTGCTGTGCAAAATATTTTTAATGAGATCCCAGTTGTTGATTCTTTGTGGTATTTCCTGGGCATTGGAGTTTTGTTTATAACATCTTTGTCTACGCCTATGTCTTCAAGAGTTCTACCTATTCTACCTTCCAGCAGATTTAATGTTTCTGTTTTGATATTTAGATCTTTGATCTATTTTTATTTTAGTTTAGTACATGATGCAAGATAGGGGTCTAATTTTAATCTTTGGCATGTGGAAAGCCTCTTTTTTCAGCACCATTTTTTAAAGAGGCTAGAGTTGACCTTATCCTCATATTCTCATTTGTTATTGAGGACTATATTTTAGTAATAGAAATAGTCTAAGATTTCTGTTGCATTTCTTCTCTATTTCTTGAGATGCACCTTCTTCTGATCTTCCCTTTTTTGTCATATATATTTTTAATGAAAGAAAGATGATAAACAAATATACTCTTCCTCTAAAAAGCTAAAGAGTTACGGCTTAGACTAAAATCCTCTTGGGTCTCCTACCTCGATTTTGGTTCTGACTCTTTCCCAGAGTTAGCAGTGTTATTTTACTTGCTAAATTTGTGCTTTTCTCTAGTTCTTCTAGAGAAGGACGCGCACCCTCCCCTCTGTTCACTGTGTGCCTTCTACTGCTGCTCATGCATGTACCGAGCAACCTGTGTGTGGGCGGAGAAATTGCACAGATTCATGATTACCATCTCCTAGTTTCAGACTAAGGAGCCTGTGTACTGAGCACAACAAACTTATGGATTTTACCATTGCAACTTGTACTTAAGTTGTAAAAATTTTCTCTTAGATATTAATTTTGTGGGTTTTTTTTTTTCAATTCAAAGTTGTGATTGGTACATACTGGTTCCTAAACTCCTAAGGGCGAATGGTTGTAAGAGCACTTTAAATCATATAAGCAAGAGAATAGAAGCTTGTTAACAAAGTCATTAAGGCAAATGTCCACTCACAACAGACAGAGTAAGCCCTGTAATAGCTCTGCTAAATGTTAGCTCTAAAGAAAGTTGCATTTATTGTGCCTAATTTACCTCGAATGCTTTTAGGAATAAACTCCCTTGTACTGAGTTTATGGAATGTGGAAGGTAAATAGTCCTTTGGGAGCATATTGCAAGTTGTTATAAGAGACACATATCATTTTAAACTAAACCTTCAGCATCTGTTTCAGCCTCTGATTACAAATGATGAAACTGACAATAATTCACTTCCTCCATAAAAAGGAAAGGTGGTAATTAAAGAGGATGTGTAATCTTTATTCAATGCAAAGTGCATCTGCTACATTTTCTCCTACACCTAGAAGAAAACTTCCCCTCCCACTATAAGAGGGAGAGAGTCCATATGCCTTTCATATCTAATAAGATGGCATCGATTAAAAGCAACCTGGACAAATACATGCATCCTATTTTTATATAAAATGTATTATTCTATTTGTAATATAGCAGTTAGTGTTTGAAATGAAGGGTGAATAAGAGTCTGCCCATTATGCTCGGGGAGAGAGAACAATCTGAATAGATTGCATGGTGTGCTAAGGTCCAAAGACGGGAAAGAGCAAGAAGCAAGGAATTTGGTACCCTCGACTCCACAGTAGATATGAAGGAGCAATAGCATAAGTAGCAATAGCTAAGATATGAAGGCATAATACATTGTACCATAGTTCCCCAGTCTTTGGTTTTAAGGAGAGAAGCTGGTTACAGATTAGATGAACAAGTTCAATGGAGTTCCGAATGCTTATGACCCACCTAATACCACGGCAATCCGGGTTGCGAGGAGTGTTCTTTTTGTAAAAGAGGTAATATAGTGTGAAGTTAAAGTGCTGGGCCACTTTACAAATGTTCCAACTTAATTACAGTGTTGGTTTCATTAGATCTTTGTGCTGGTGAAGACCAAGTGTTCCTTCTCTGTGGCCCGTGTGTGTTAACTTTCTGTTGCCATGACAAAATACCAGAGAAAATTAATTTAAAGGAGAAAAGATTTAATTTGGCTCACAATTTCAGAGGTTTCAGTCCGTGGTCACTTGGCCCTGTTGTCTTTGGGCCTGTGATGGAAGCATCACATCACGGCAGAATGTGTGCCAAAGAAAGCTGCTGACCTCATGGTGGCCAGAAAACAGAAAGAAGGTGTTCAGGTCGCTATATATCTTTCAAGACCACACTGTTTTGTTTCTTCTACTTTTAAAAAGTTTTATTTTAGTGTAATACAAGTAGATATTAAAAAAGAAAATATGACCTAATTTTCTCCCTCCAAGCCCCACCTCCTGAAAGTTCCACTAACTCCCAACAATGCCACAGACTGACCACAAACCCCTTAGCATACAGGCCTTTGGGAGGCAATTAAGATGAAACCATAAAGCTCACTTCAGGGGAGGGCTTTTAAAGCATATTTCTTCGTTTCTAAATTATTGAATTTTCAGAAAAAAATGGTAGTCCTACCCCATACTCGACAGTTAAAGTACGTCTGTATACACTTTCAGAACACTATAGAAGAATTTAGGGCTAGGGATTTAGCTCAGCAGTTAGAGTGCTTGCCCAGCAAGCATAAGGCCCCGAATTCGATTGCCAACGTGAAAAAAAGAGTTTAACTCCAGGTATTTATCTGAGCACAACCTGCCTAATATTTACCTCAAGCACAACAAAGGGAGATAATATTTATAGTGCTTGGATAGAATTACCAATTTTTAAATACTTCATGTCACACTCCTAGTAAATTTTGAAGAGTTCTACTTTAGAAAGATTAAGTCTGATCTCTTATTTAAACCAAAGGTGAGGAAAATACCTATCCCGTCAAGGCATTTATATGATTGTTCTTTATGTTAGGCTTTATATTACTGACCAACATGCAAGAATACATAAAACAGCCAGAAGATACCTATTGCTATATTAATCATAAAACCATTGCTCATTATATTGCAAGGTGTGCACATTCTCTAGACCCACAAGAACATATTTTGTCTGGGCTCAGTATCAAAAAGATAGTTATCCTCATGCCCTAGAGTCATACATTCATTCCCTTCTAGAAACCGATTCACTTAGCCAAAGCTGTTTGTCTCTACATTTTCTGCTGGATCTTTAGAAACAATATGCTGGGCCTACTCAAAGCAATCGGTGGAGGGCCTCACTGCTTTCATTCTGGGTACAATTTTCACTCTTGGCTTTTCTTTTTATTTCTTCTACATTTAAAAAGTTTTATTTTAAGGCAATGCAAGTAGATATTAAGAAAATACAAAAACACTCTTCTTTCTTCTATGAAAAAAATAACATTTCATAACAAAATAATTAGAGAATAATAATGGTGTGTTATGATCTTAAAAGAATGGCAGGTTTTTCTCTGTAAGGATTTCTACATCTGTCATTTTAAAATCTTGTTGTCTCTTCTCTTTTTCAATTTGCCTGACATATTTTAATCTTACATACAAATGTAACAAGATGTCAGCTGGCAGAGCTAAAGGTCTGGACCTTATTCTTGAAGGCATTTGTTCATGGTGGACAGCAACCTGGTAATGTTTGTACTACAGAATGCATGCTCTGGCAATACAGAAAGAACAGATGAATGGCCATATTAGTAAAGTTAATATTGTTTATCAAATAAGTGTGGGTCTTTTATTGGCGATTCATTGATGTGAAGAATGCACATGTGAGGATGAGATCCAGGAACCTGCTCCTCAAACGGCATATTGCTTTCATTTGAGAACCACTGACAGCTCCCCAAACACCCAGTAGGAGCCTCTTACATTAAGCCAAATGAACAGTGGTGACCGGTGTCTGAATAAAGGAAGTAAAAATTAAAGTTGGAAAAACATCAATTTGAGAGATACTGAGTTCTACACTAAGTGTTTACCAAATTCTTAGACATTTCCCTATGAAATGAATTTTGAGGTCTATAGAATTTCTTGAAGAAGTCTACTAAAATGGCATCTCTGAATAGCACAAGCTGTCTCTGAAAGGCACCTATCTGTTCCAGGCTGGCAGCTGTTCAGGGTACTTGTTTCCTTCACTAAACTCTGATCACCGCGAAGTTAGGCTTGCTGTCTTTTGTCTGGAATATCGGATACACTTGGCTCAGGAAAGCTAAGATTCCAGAGACTGAGTTTTTCTGACAGGGTTCCTGATCCAGAAAGCCTTCAGTTTCTACAAGAAACAATTTTCTGTTAATTGGCATTAAACTTCACCACATTTGGCCCCTGAAGCAAGAAATGCCTCCAGCAGCAGGCAAATGGATTGTCTACCAGCTGAGGATTTGAGGAGATGATGGCAGGATTCTAAAAAGGCCTATCTAATTTAGTGCTAAAATATGTTCATGTGTTGTTGATCTCCAAAGCCCATATGAAGTCAAGAGACTGGGGTGACTGAAGGATGCTCTCTGGGAGTGGCAAGCACACCAGTGACAATGCTTTCTTTCTCCCTGAGAGTTTCCATAAGAAAACATGGCCAAGGTCTGAATTAGAGATAAAACAAGATTTTTCCTTTTTCATATATATATATGTGTGTGTATATATATATATATATATATACACACACATATATATATATGTGTGTGTGTGTGTGTGTGTGTGTATACATATAGTCTACTCAGGTTTGTGACAAAAGGAATATAATTTCTAAGGAATATAATTTCTTCCTTGATTTATACCCTTTAAAACTGTCAGGTTGAGGAAGGGTTGAATAGTAGCACACACAGGATATTTAAGACAGTAAAAATGTCTGTATGACAGTATGATAGTAGATACATGTCCTAAAAATTTTCCCGAACCCATAGAAAGTACAACAGCAATAGGGGTTGGGGATTTAGCTCAGCGGTTAGAGTGCTTGTCTTGCAAGCACAAGGCCCTGAGTTCGACCCCCAGCACCAAAAAAAAAAAAAACAAAACTTACCAATTCAGAAAGTACAACAGCAAGAGTAAAATTGGATATAAACTATGGACTTCAGGTGATTATGATGTTTCAGTGTAGGTTCATCAGTTATAACAAGTGTACCGTTCTGTGGGAATGTTGACAGTGGAGGGCAGTGTTCATCTCTGGGGGCAGGAGGTGTAAGGGATATCTCTGTACCTTGCTCTCTATTTTTCTGTGAACTTACAGTTGCTCTTTAAAAATAGTCTTTCAGAAAAATAAAAGCATGAAAGGGGGACCCAAGAAGAAAAACTATGAGCAAAAGAGGAGAGTGGTTGGGAGACGGAGGATGGGGACAACATAAGCACTAATTTCTTCTTACGATTTGATGAAACTTCATGAATAGAGCAATCTGTTTATCCACTTTCATTTTCTTTATACTGTATTAAGGAGAAAATATCCTTAATATATTTTATTAAGGTGAAAATAATAAGAATTAAAAGTTTAAGTGCTAAAAAACTAAGCTTATGATTGCTATTGACCAGATCTGGAGTTGGGAGCTGTGCGTGGGCAGGATTTTCATCCTCAAAAATACTGAATATCAAATAACACCTGGGTGGACCTAAACGGTGTGCCACAATCCAAATTACATTGCCAGTGAGAGAAGCGCTAACAGTACTCAGCCCACGTCACACTCAGGCTTGGGGGAGTGGAGACACCTGCTGATGCCCCAGATTTGAAGCTGTTGGAAGGCGCCTTCCAGCAATTCAGCCACAGAAGCATCTTCCTGATCACAGGCCAACTGACCCCGCTTTTCTGTAAGCAGCAGCCCATTTGAAAGAGTCCCAATTTTATTTCCTTCCAGAGAGGCACCCAAAGTACCTTTTAATCATTTTCTACATTTCCAAAAGAAACAACAATTTCCTAAGGCCATACCGTGAATACAGAGAATTCTGATTTATTGTCCAAAGTGACAACCTCTTCAGCAGAAAGACCAGTGATTTCCAGAGTTTGTGAGTATAGTTTTGATAGTGATTAGAGATCTGCCTCAGACTCTATCTCCTCTCTCATGAGGATTCCTGGATTCTTGCAGTCTGTACAGTGGACACTGAATAAACAACTTTGGGAAATATATCTTCCCCCTTTCTTGTCAAAATTCAGTGATTCCAAACCTCAGATGAATAAATAGAGACAGGAGGGTCTCCTGGTGATTTACCTATCTTTTGTTGTGGTTGTTTTTAGAAATTATTACTGTAATTTACAGATTTGTGGGGTGCCTTATGATAGTTCAATTTGTGTACATAGTGTGTATGATCAAGTCAAAGTAGTTAATACGTTATCTCTTAAAGCACATTTTAAACTGTTTAATATCACATAATGATTGTACATAATAATGGGGTATATAAAGTGATATTTCAGTACTTATGTGTACTACATAATGACCAGACCAGAGTGATTAATATGTGTATCTTATTGTCCTTCCTCTGTGCTTCAACTTCCAAAATCCTTGTGTTTTGGTTAGTCATAAAATTCTTAACAGGATATTGTGAACCACAGCAATGTACTGCATAACATTTTGGAGTGCTTAACATTGGCATGCAATACACTTGTTCCCTTTATAAGTCATTTATTGATCCTACATGATAAATCTTAGAAATTAGATTCCTCATTCTCAAATCCTGTGGTTCCTAAACTTTAGCATGATCTAAAATCATGTGGAGAGTGTGTTTCAAACACTGAATGCTGAGTTTCTAACTCAGCATATTTGGGATGGGGCCAAAAATTTTCATTTCTAACAAGCTTCAGAGGATATCCACGATGCTTGTCTGTTCCACAATTTAAGAACTGCTGCATCCTCACATGGATTTATCCAAATTATATAGCTAGAAACAGGACCACACAGCTAACAAGTGAAGGAGACGATTCTAATACAAAGCTTTAAAAGAAATCACAAGGATTAGATTTCTCTGTGATGCAAGTATCATGCAGTTAATCAAAATGTAGTGTTTATTTTGTTTGATGGCAAAAAAATGTATTTCATTTTTTTGGCTGAGTGATGTTGGCCAAAGACTCCTTGATGAATTAAATTTGAGAAGTAAGATTTGATTTAATATATATTCAATAAAAAATTCTAAACCTGAGGTCAGAGAACAAAGAAAAGTAAAAGGAGAGCAACCTCGGTGGTGACACTGTTTGAAATCAGTGTGCCTGGAGACAGAGGGTGGGTTAGTTGCCCTATAAAATTCCCTTTCAACTGAAAACTGATACAAGTCCCAAGCTGAGGTGTTAGGTAATAAATCATTTTGTAAGGAGGTTAGCATTGCCTGGAGACACTCTAAAAAAAGATACCAGATTAATCAAAGTTTAATTATGTTGCTCAGCTATCACGGGCTTTTGTTTTATTTTGTAGTTGGTTAGATTTTGAGTTCAAATCTAAAACTCTAGTGATTTATAGCAGCCCTTACAAGCCAGACATAAGCCTCAACGTACCAACTATCGTAGTCAAAAGAGTATTTTTATGAGAAAAATCTACCAGTTCAAGTACTTCCAATTCTGCAGGTGTGTCTGGACAGACAGACAGACAGACAGACAGTGAACACAAAAAATGAAACAAACACATTTGGCTGCAGGGAGAAAGGTGTTATTTTTCCAATTGCTCCTTTTCCCAGAAGTGGGGCTGTGAAGCTTGAATTTCAAATTAGCTTTAGTATTTTAAGGCAAACAGCAGTGAACAGCTCTAACCAAGGAAAAACAAGACCCATAATGCTGAGTGCATAATGAGACCTGTCTCAGAGGGTTATTGCTATCTTTTTTGCACCAATAGATAATGAACTAAACACCTGTATTTTGCTGACTGCCTGAAAAGAAGTGGTCGAGGAGTACTTGAGTTCAAATACACTGTTAATAATCCCATCACTGGCTGTTCATATCACGGCTGGGATGTTTCTAAAGAACTATCCATTTCCCCACACAATGCAGGTTCTGAAGTGCAAGAAGCAAACTGCTCTTAGAGCTACCTCACCTGGCCCACCTCTCACCTGGAGGCCTCTCCTTGTCCTGGCTTCCTGTTCTGTGTATTCTACAGGAATCACTTGCTTTTGATCTACTTCTCCACTGACTTCTTCCCCTAGCAAAAAAGTAGTAAAATATTTTTATTTAAATATCACCAAAATGAAACACAAAATACAAATAGCTTACACAGGTATGGTTGAAATATGTTTTTTTAAAGTGAACCAACAAAAAAGGTCTGAACCTCAAAATACAAAGTTAGCTCAGCAAAACCCTGAAGTTAAGGGACAACTAAATATTGTAAAGATTTATTTTTAACAAAACTTAACATCAAATCATTCTAGATAGAAAGACTAAAATTATTTCAGGGAAAATTGTAAAAACTGGCCAGCAGAAATGACTGTTACTACCACTATCCTAGAGTTTAGAGCAAATGAATTAAGGTTTTTAAAAAGTTATAAACATTGGCTGGATGCAGTGGGACAAGCCTGTAATGCCAGCTGCTCAGGAGACTGAGACAGGAGGATAACAAATTTGAACCCAGCCTAAGCAACTTAGTGACTTAGTGAAACACAGTTTAAAAAAAAAAAAACTGTTGGGTTCAGCGTAAAGGTTCAATCACCAGTACTCTCACACAAAAGTATAAACATTAGGAAAGAAAAGGTGAAGTTATTTTATTATTACTATTATGTTTTTGACTGATGACGAGATTGTGTAACAGTTAAGAGATGTGCACAACTTCCAGGATTAATAAAAGAAAGCTCTTAGAAATAGAAATGAAAATAATATTTGCGGTGGCAACAAAAGCCATACAATGCCAGGGAATAAGTTTAATAAGCAATAGTTCAGAGCTATAAAAATAAAACTATAAAAATATTCTGATAAACGTAAGGTAGATTCTGAATAACTGGAAAAGTACTTCAAGTTTTATATAGTAATATTTGAGATCATAAAAATATCAAGCCTCCCTAAATTAATATATAAATGTAATGCAATAGATGTTAACTTGATGGAAGGTGGAGGGTGGTAATTGGATCAAATTATCTAATGAGGAAGTCTAAATGCCAGAGATAGCACGCAGAAAACATAATAAAAAGGAATAGTGAGAGAACTCTTGCCTTACCTGATATTGGGCTATATAATAAAGTCATTTTAATCACATTAATATGATATTGCATGAAGACAGAGAAATAGATCAATGTGAAAAAACAGGAAATGTATAAATCAACTTTATATATTTGAAAATTCAGTATGTACAAATGGAGAAAAAAAGTTACTTTATTCAAATAAGAATGGTAAGTTTTTTTTTCTTTTTAATTTAGTAAATACTCTTAGCACAGATTGTTACCAACATGAAAAGAAGTGAGGCTGAATATCTTTCTGCAGTTGCAACACAGTAATCCAGACAGGGGGCGCTCCAGCATGGCTGACTCCGGTAGTGGTACACTACACGGACCACCCACGTCTCCCCTGGCCCTGCCCCTCCCAGAAGCACACACTCTGGTTGGCCTCTAACAGCCTGAGGGAAGTAGCTGGCGCTGCAGGGGCCGGGTCTCCAGGTAGGTTTTTTCTCTACGGCCTCCTCCCCATCATCTTTCCGAACACTGGGGAACACCGTGTCCCGGAAGCATCCTCTGGTAAGAGAAGCCCGTGAGCCCCAGGCGGAGGGACTGCACACCGCGGGTGGCACCAGCACAGCTGGACCACAGTGGGCGCCTCCTCGTAGTTTCCACAGAGCTGGCAGGAAATCCTAAACAGCGCCCACCGGCAAGCATGGGAGAAAAGTTCCTAAACCAAGCCCAGGGATCCCAACAGGTTGCACAGGATGGAATAGGGAGCTCTTGAGACAGGGACAGCTGGGGGCTCTGAGTGCAAAGGAAATGCGGGGGTTGACTGGGACAGCTGAGAGATTTGCCCAGCTGAGAGGAAGGCAGGAGCCCTAGGACATCTTCACAAATCAATTGAGGTGCTTGGATCTCGGGCCAGCGACGAAAGACTGCAGTTAAGCACCCCAAAGCATAGCTTGCACCAAGGAAGAGGCTCAAAGGAACAGACCACTCGGCACTTCCAGGCAGACTGGGGAACAGTCTCGCACTCATGGGAAGTTGCAGCGCTGCTGCAGACAGACTAGACTAACGCAGGGAGGGAACTGCGTGGATCCTCTCGCGTCATGCCCAGCAGCCAGGGGGAGTTACTTGGACCTTGTCTTGCTGGAGTGCCCGTTCTGGGCGCTCAGTGGATATTGGGGTTTTTGTTTTGTTCTGTTTTTTCTTTTATCTCTCTTTTCTTTTCCTTGTTCTTTTTCTTGCTATTTATGCGTTTTAAATCTTTCAAGTTTTTTTCCCCTGTATTCTGCTCTCTCTGATACTGTGTGTTTGAAAAAAAGAGGGTGAGAGCACACTGATGCCTTAACTTGAATAGTACCATTCATGGTCATCTTGTGGTAACACCTAAAGAACTGTACTTAGAGGGTTCGAAAACTTTAACCCCAAAACAGATGTGCAAATTTAAAGCAATCCCAATCAAAGCCTCAACAACATTCTTCGTAGAACTAGGAAAATAAATCCTGAAATTTGAATGTAGCTGGAAGAGACCCAGAATAGCAAAAGCAATCCTGGGTAACAAGAGCAAACCAGGAAGCATCACAGCCCCAGATTTCAAGTTATATTACAAAGCTACAGTGATAAAAACAGCATAGTGTAGTACTTGTACAAAAACAGACACATGGCTCACCGGAACAAAAGAGAGGATGCAGAAACATCCCAGACACATTCAGCTGCCTGACTTTTCATGAAGGGGCCAAAAACTTACATTGGAGGAAAGAAAATCTCCTTAGCAAATAGTGCTGGGAAAACAGGCTTTACACATGCTAGAGATTGAAGCTAGACCCTTAGTTCTCAGTATACACTAAGTTAAAATCAAAATGGATCAGAGATCTATATATTAAAATAGAAACAATCTGCCAGAAGACAAAATATGTAAAACCACTGAAGTCATTTTCCTAGGCAAGGACTTCCAGAACAGGACTTCAACTGCACAAGAAAAAAATGCCAGGAATCATTAAATGGGATTGTATCATATTAAAAACTTCTGCATAGCAAAGGTAACAAACAACAAATGTGGTGACAACTTACAAAATGGAAAAAATGGTTTGCCCTCTACACTTCAGACAGAGGACTAATATCTAGAATATATAAAGAACTCAAAAAAAAGACCTCCCTAATTAAAAGACCCAATAAATAAATGGGGAACTGAAATGAACAAATACCTCTTAGAAGAAGTGTTCAGCATTATTATTTGAGAAATGCAAATTGAAACAACACTGAGATTTTACTGTACTCCAGAAAGAATGGCAATCATTAAGAAATCAAATGATAACAAATGTTGGATAGATCCTGGTACCAAACAACCACCCTACCTTATTGGTAGCAATGTAAATTAGTAATGCACAACCATTATGGAAATCAGAATGGTGATTTCTCAAAAAACTAAAAATAGAAATTCCATTTGATCAGCAATTCCCTTAGTAGATACCTTCCTGAAAGAGTTAAAGACATCATATCATAGTGCTTACCAATGTTTTTAGCACCACAATTAATAATAACTAAATCTTGGAAGCAGCCTATATATCCATCAACAAATGAATAGATAAAGAAAATGTAGTGTCTATACACAATGGAATACTACCCTTTTGTAAAAGATAAATTTGACTCATTTGTAGGAAAATGGATTCACTTTCTGAAACACAATGTTAAATAAAATAAATCATACACCTAAGCTTAAATACTGCATGCTTTATCTCATGTGAAAAATCCAAATTATAAATACAGAAAAGAATAAAAGATAAAGGAAACAAGGAGATAAATCTTTTGCAAATGGGAAAAAAGCAATGTCAAAGAGAATTAATATGTATCAGGTACATATACCAAATACCCATAATGAAAGAAGTCATTATGTATTGCTAACGTGTGCTAGTAAATAAAAATTCAAAACAGTAATTCAGATGGATTCAAAACTTAAACTAATAAAGTGGACTGAGGGAAAGGGAAGGTTTTAATATATAATCAAGTCTGGATGCCTGATTAATATCTAGGAATGAACATCATATTTGTCTAATTGGGTTTGCATCTGAGAGACTTCAAATGACCTTGGCTCTCATCCATGAAATTAAACCTCCTAAATAAATGTTAGAACAAGGGAGACACCCAAGAAGAAAGGCAAAGTTCATGTGATTATGTCATTAATCATGCTTTTTTAATATGTTGATTGTATCTGAATGAAGGCAGTAGAAAAAACGTAGTCATGACATGCACAATTTGTCAGTGATAAACAGCATAGTTTTAATTAAGTAAAAATAAACATGCAAAAAAACATCCCAAATTTGCATACACACACGCATATATATATATATAGATAGATAGATAGACATAGACATAGATATGTACATGCAAACAAAGGGAGCGTACGGGAAAAGGCTAATATTGTTGATTAGCTGCTCGAATTTTGTTCATGAAATAAAAGGATTTTCCTTTTGCCTTTATAAGCCTTTGTTCTGTAATCACTTCACTTCTTAAACATGCACATATGACTATAACTTGAGATATAGAAAATAAAACATTTGGGTACAGAAGCTAAATAACTTTGAAAGCAGGCTGCCCTTCAGAGTATCAGCTACATCAAGGCAGTAAGACACACTCAGCTGTGTTTATGTTCCTGAAACCCACAACGCTACCCCACAAAGGAAAGTATTACCAAACTGTGTGTCTGCCACAGATGTTACAGAATTGGTACTGATGAAAAATTACAACCACAAGTAATTCTGTATTCGCTTACCACACATCCTACTTATGCATCAGACCCTTGCAGCCAAAAATAGCAGATGATTATAGGGGAACTGAGAAAGTGAAAGGCGAACAATCTACCTGCACCTTCTTTTTTCTTTGCAGTGTCCTGGATAAGTACTTCTTTATTTATACATATTTTTTTTAATTTTAATTGTACATTTTAGATGTACGTAATGATAACATTCATCATAGGGGATTTGTACCTGTACATGATATATCTTGTTGCTTCTTTTTTTTCCCGTTCCTTCCCTCCCTTCCCCCCTTCCCCCCTTCCTCCCTCCTTATTTACAAAAGCTTCATTTCTATTTTTTCCTTCCATTTCTTATTTCTTTTGTCCCTCTGTTCCTTTCCCCCTCCCCCTCCCTTGTTACTTTTCCCATTTGGACATTTTCTTCCTTTTCCCAATATAATACATTTTAGTCTTTACACCTTCAGTTTCTCACACCAGAGAAACAATGCGGTACTGGGTAAGGACTTCTGAGAGTAGAGAAAATCTTCAAACTAGGTGATGATTTAGGTTTCTAATTCTCTCTTCAATTTAATAAATTTTTGTTGTATGTTTACATTGTGCTAGTCACTGTTTTAAATTCAGAGAAGAAACAGTAAACACACACCACAGAGAAAAAGAGGAGAACAATTCCTTTCCCTCGATATAGGTAATAGTGAGGGAAGAGTAAAAACATAAAATCAGAAACTTATTTATTGTAAAGCACAGAAATGCAGCATGGAAAATATTAAATGCTGGGGTGGTGGTGAGGTTTGAAATTTTAGATAAGTTGGTCAAGGAAGACACATTTGTGAAAAGACTCGGTGGATATTTTAGTTGCCCTGTCTATGTATCTTAGTGCCTAAAGCATAAGTTGACTATTACCTTATCATCTGAGAGTGATTCAGAAAACTCTGATATTTACTTGAATTTTGATCAAGAGACTGGAAAGTATGTCTGATAGAGGGCTTTCTTGTGGCCTTTCAAGAAAGACCACAATATTGTATTGAGTATAAATTGGCTCACTTTAATAAAGTGATTATATATAATTTAAGGACAAGAACATGTAGCGCTAAATTCTGCAACTACCAGCATCCTGTGTACTTAAAATATGCTTGCTCGATATTCCATTTGCACGCAGGAAAAAGAAATACATATGTATCTCTACTTGCAGTGTCCAATCTAAGTAACTCTAACTTCCTGTATAGCTGCTTTCACAATTGGACTCTTTCATAGTCTAAGAATAGTTCTGCAATTTTCAAGAAGAGACGTGGTTATTATTTGAGTTAGGAGTGTAGCCTGTCTGTGTCATTTGTAGATAAGTGTGCGCTTTTCAGGGTGGATGCCCGTGGGGTTGGTTTTCTATAAATGCACTGACTTCCTAAAGGTTGGAACCCTTTCGCTTGCCCTTTGGCAATATATAGCACTGGTTTTGTGAGATGAGCCCATCACTTCTCATTCATAATTTACTAGCTCACAGAATGAATTAAAAAGGGAACTGTTCTGTTCCACTTGGTATTTTGTCAATACAAAATATTAATTGTACTTACCATCATAAAGAATGTAATACTATTTTTCCCCAACTTGTGCGCCAATCCATGTGTTAGATAAATAACAAAGCTATAGGTTGTTACAAAGTTTTTGAAGCTAATACGTTGGTTGCTGGAGAAATCCCTGAGCACAATTAATTTTTCAGCCTACAATTTTATGACAGGTGGCCAATCTTCACATCTAGACCATAAGTTCTGTGAGGGCTGACACTGTGTTTAATGTCCTCGGAAAGACAAAGAAATGAATGATTCAGAATATCTTAGAATGTTGTACAATAAGGAACATAATTAAGTGGGTTCATTCATACCAGAGATAAAATGTTTCTTTTATTACAATAAGAATTCAACTTGACATAGGATTTCAGCATTCTTGAGTGGTAACTACCATGATTGCTTCATAGTAACATTTTGTCAGCTGTTCCGTGTAATTTTCCGACACACTGTAGGTAGACAAAACAAAGTGGTATGTGGAGTTTTACCAACCGACCCACGTGCGGGGAATGTGTCTGACTCTGATACTTGCTCATGATAAACCAGGTTCAGTCTGGCTTGAAGGAAGTCACTCCACATAGCAGTGGTCATTTGATCTCCCTGCCACACAGGACTTCGTTTCTGTAAGTTCCCCACTGAGCTGCCCTCCACAGTACTGAATCTGTCTGCCTCTTTCATTGATCTTGGGGCATTTTGGGGTCTGTTCCCACATATGAGACCAGACTGTTGCAGAACAGTAAAGTAAGTCTTCTTTATGTTGTGTGATAACATCCGGGTACATCGTAGACAGTGACTAAATATTAAACAAATGAATTCGTGCACACATGTTACTGTTCTTTGTATTGGCCATTGAAATACCTCCCCTCCGATACACCTGTGATCTAACACTTGAAATTTGGAATTGCTCCAGTCTCTTTTACCCAACCCTCTCACTGGATCCTTGACGTTTTTCCCCTTGATTGCTTCACCCCTCAGTTCTTGTCACTTTGTCCAGGAAACTTTCTTTGGTTCTTTCTTGCAGATCGACTTGGTGGTTCTGCTTAATGCTTCAACCACAGTGGGCCTAAAATTCGGGATATTTCCTCACTTTAGAGTCTTAACTCTGTTTTATTGATCTCCTAGGAGACATTCTATTTAATTGTCATCTTCCAGTATTTGCTAAACTATCTCCTCAACAAGGCCTCCCTAGACCATCCAGTTTATGACTGCAATCTGATTTCTACCTACTGTGTCCTATATTTCTGATGCCTCCTGATTCTACTGTTACTTTTTCTTCTTTTCATAGAATTTACCACCTCTAAAATTCTGCTTGATATCTTAATTTAGAACACGTATTATTTTTTTCCGTTGGAAAGGCATCTTGCCTGATTTGATTAGTGATGTATTTCGAGTGTCTGGAGCAATGCATGGTAAACGGTAAGCATTCTGAAACTATTTTTAATGCAGAAACTTCACAAGAAAATCATAATTCGGATCTTGTAGAATTGTATTCTGTAATTGTTTTTAGTTGTCTATTTCCCTTACAAAGTAATACTTTTAGTTTTTCAGAGATACAGCTCTGCCTTGTTTTTCTTTGCTTCTCCAGTATGTAAACTAGTAATTGGCATATAGTAAATGTATCTGTTATGTAAAACAAATCTCCTGGAGAATAAAATAGGAAGAACTCTTGAAGACATAGAGGTTGGAAAAAAAATTATGAATAGAACTCAGACTGCACAGGAAACATTACAAAGAATCAATCCTTGGGACCACATCCTATTAAGAGGCTTTTGCACAGCAAAAGAAATTACTAATAGTTTCTTCTTTAATTATAGTCCAAGCATTTTAAAATTAGGTGTACGCATGTTTTAAATTGTTACATTGTCTTACTTTATTGAAAATTTATCATTAATAAATATTTGTACATTAATACTCTTTTTATGTGACATTAATTTAGTTGTTTAAGATTTTTTTTTAGTTGGCATTTACCTGATATATCTTTTCACTTAAACGTCACTCTTACTCTTTGAATGTTTGAATGCTGCCCTTCTTTATTATTTTGTTTACTTATCAATCATTTTAATATAATGTTTAATCCATTTCTATTTATTGTTAACAAGTAATAGATTTATATCCTTCTGTCACTTTCATTTCTTATTTCAATTTTACCTACTATTTCTAAGTTTATTTTCATTTATTTATTTTCACCTAACACATTTTTTTAAAAATCAAAAATTTTAGCAATTTTCACATCCTTTTTGGCTTTGGTCCACTTTCCACCTTTCTTCGTCAAGTTGACATTCTTTTGACATTTATTTCTTGGTTATTATAATACTATTTCCTCTTTTTCTTTGGTTTAAAAAGTAATTGTAATAAGTTTTTATTGTCATTTCTTCATATAACTCTGCTTGTTTCTTGTCTGTGTCCTACCTATTTTTCTTATCTATGTCCTATCTGATGTCTATTTTTCAAAATTGTTTTCAGAGTGGGTCTTTAAGTGACAATTGCCTGAGGCATTAAAAGTCAGAGAACAGTTTTATTATGTCCCTATATTTTAATGTATGTTTGAATGAGAATTGCCAGGAAGTATATTTTTTTGTTTTCTTTTTTGTTTGTTTTTTGAGGGGGTTGCTTATTTGTTTTGAGAAAGGGTCTCACTATCCTTGAGGCTGGCCTTGAACTCACGATGATCCTCCTGCCTCAGCCTCTCAAGTACTGGGATTACAGGCATGTATCACCACCCCCAGAAAATCTCTTTCTTTCTTTCTTTCTCTATCTTCCTCCTTCCTTCCTTCCTTCCTTCCATCTTTCTATCTTTCTTTCATTATGTTCTGAGTGAAGAAAATAGAAATCTGGATAAACAACAAATCTTGAAAGTTACATAATGACTGAATAAATTGTGCTGATTTATTTGTCTGGAGATAAATTAGTATATTTCAAGCCCAGAAGCATGATGAATCTCGAATGTGTCCCAAAGCCTCACATGTTAGAAGTTTTGTCCTTGAGGTGGCACTAGTGGGACAAGGTGGAACCGTGTGGATGAGACCTAGTGGGAGACTCCTTGGGTCATACGGGGCAGGCCCCCAAAGAGGATTGTGGAACCCTAACCTCTTCCTATTTTTCTTTTTCTCACTGGTTTATGATGTAAGCAACTTTATAAAAGCCGTGCCACAGCCTCTGGGGAATGGGGCTAGTCACGCACAGAACGGAATTTCCAAAACCATAACCCAAAACAAACCTCTGTTCTTAATAAGTTAATGTTTCATTTTAATGATGGAAAACTAACACATTTGGAGACATTTCAAGGATGGTAAACTGAGGTGATTGTCCTGTCTTTCCCCAGAGAGATTTATTCGTAGTCAGAAGGTAAGAACCCAAGCAGTTCTCCCTTACTCTTTAAGAAGTTATTTACATTATAGAAACTAGGTTCGTTGCCCTCTGAAGGAAGACAGTGTGGTATCTGATCAGCCTCTCTAAACTCCTAGATTTATAAATTGAATGTCCCTCTCCTGGAGTTTAGATCTTCCTGCGTGCAGGACAACATCGGGTTCCCACTGCAAAACCCGTGAGGTGTAAGGCCCAGGGGTATGGGGACAAGAATTGCTTTAATCATCTCTCTGATCACTGCTCCAGCATTCTCAGGTCTGATTTCAGGGTATAATTAAATAACTACAGCTGTTAAAGACTATCACATATTTGGTTGTATATAACATTCTAGTCTCTGCCCTTTTAATCAGTACTTTGGAGTATGTTATGTTCTTCACACTTCTGGTTTTTTTAATAATTAAAAAATATTATCAACCCAAGTCTTGTGTGTGATCTTCATATGTGATATTTTGTTTCTGTAATCTTTTAAAATGTCTTTGATATTCAAAAATAGTGCTCGCTTCGGCAGCATATATACTAAAATTGGAATGATAGCCAAAGAGAAGATTTAGTGTAGTGATGTATGGGCTTTTCCTTAATTCTCTTGTTTGATTTTTCTATGGGCATTTTAATCAGAGATGTTTCATATTCGTTAAATTCTTTAAAATGTATTTCTCTATAACCCTGTTACAATTATTTAATTTTCCATAATTAATATATGTTGATTTTTTAAATTTCTGTACTTCTTCATATTGCTAATATCATTTCTTATTGGGTTTTGCATGTTAATTAAATCCAATTTAGATGCTTAGCCTTTTTTTTTTTTCCCTAGCAGTTGTGGTCTCAGGGAATCTTTAATACAATATGCTGAGTTTCATCTTCTTTTTTGTCTTGACTCTTCAAAAGTCTTATTATTTCAGCTTCCGAGCTCATATCCCAGGAGATTGCTGGCTGCTCTGTCAGGCGGGACATGCAGAGAGCCCTGGAGTATAAAAGATAAACAAAGTGTTGGAAACACAGTCCTAACTTCCTGAAATAATTCTTCCATTTCCAGGGGGAAGTATATTAGGACAGAGTCTTTAAATTATAATTCACCAGTCCTGGAGAACTTGGAAAGGGAAGTGGTGGGAAATGACTATTTATAAGTAAATATTATTTTTTAAAAATCTGATGCCCTTAGTTACAAGACTGCTTATTTGGCAGTGATTTCCTTCTGATGACAGCCGTTCTGGAGCCTTGAGGAGCTGTTAGGTGTGAGGGACAGGCGCTGTGTGTCCTCAGGCAACATCGGGGAAGGGGAAGCAGCCGTCAATGTTTCCTTTGTATTTCACCCTCTGGTAGTCTTGCCTTGCTCTTTCCTCCTTCAGGTCAGTGCAGCACCCTCAGACTAGGTTCTAAATCCCGAAAACACCAGAAAGTCTTAAAACATTTCCTGCCCTTATTTATGTTATTTGTTTAGTTTTATTTTCTTCTATAGTTGCTCAGGATTGATCTTAGGTCAGACGTTTTGGGTACAAACCTGCAAGTATGATTTCATCTTTACATGGAATACCAGTCCACAATTTTTTTAATTAAACTTTTTTATTATTTTGGTATAATTATATATTTCCATGTAGTTGTAATAAATAATACAGAGAGGTTGCAAGTTATCTTTGGTCCAGTTTCTCCTAATGATAACCTCTTGCTAAAGTATAATGTCATACCAAAACCACAGTGTAGTCATTGATACAGTTAAGCTACTATTTTATGCTCAATTCCTCACCTCTCTAATGTTTCCATAACTCCTGGTAACCACTAATATATTCCCTATTTCTATAATTTAATAATTTCAAGAACAGTAAATAAATGCAAATTTTGGAGATTAGCTACTTCCTCTATTCCTTGTTAATCCTCTGGAGAGTCATCAAGATTGTTGTATGTGTCAATAGTTATTCCTTTGCACGATTAAGTAGCATTCCACGGTATGGATGCACCACAATTTGCTTAACCACTCAGCTATTATCTGGTTTTTATCAGTTTCTAGCTATGATGAATAAGCCTACTACAAACATTCCTGTACACCTTTTTCTATAAATACAAATTGTGATTCCTCTGAGATAAATATCCCAAAGTATCATCCCCGAGTTACACGGCAATTATCTATTGCTTTTAAGGAACTGTGAAATCGTTTTTCAGAGTTACTATGTCACTTTTCATTCTCACAATGCATGAGTGAATCCGTTTCTTCACATCATCACAAACATCTGCTATGTTACTGCCTCCAATATTAGCCATTCCGGCAGGTATTCATTGTGTTTTTAATTTGCGTTTTCCTGGTGGCTAATCCTTATTTCATGTGCTTACTTGCAGTCTGTTGTCCTCTTTGATGAAATGTTCCTTCATGTCTTTTGCCTATTTTAACATAATCATTTGATTTCTCACAGTTGAAATGTGATATATATTTTCTATATCTGTCCTATTTGGCTGCAGGGGGAAGGGGAGGAGGAAATGGGAGTTTACTAGACAATAGGCATAACGTTTCAGTCAACCCAGAAACCAAAGCTCTATAAATTTGCTTGCTGTATAGCATTGTAACAAGAGTCAACAGTAATGCATTGTTCACTTAAAAAGTTTAAAAAGACAATGTCAGGTTCGGTGTCCTTAACACAATAAAATAAAAATTTACCCAGGAGTCCTTTTATTTGAATTAGAAGGAATCTCATTGATATTTTCCTAGGAAATTCTGTACTGGCAAAGTAGTAAAGAGACTGAGTTTCAGATCAATAATAATACATTTAAATAATAATATTCAAAGCTTGCAAGCCTAGTGAAATAACACAAATACCGTGCTTCAAATTGAGTTGTGGTCATTAATAAAGGTTTTTGGGGCTTTGGGCCAAAAACTACTAAAAAAAAAAAAAAAAAAAGATGATTTTTGTCCCTGGCCCCCTTAGTTTCTAGTAGAATTGAGTGAGACATGGGAAGCAGTAGCAAGGTGGAGTGTGCGTGCCTGTGTGTGATCGCTGAATCTTTAATGAGCTTTAGTTAAATATTTGAGCCTGACAGGCATTTACAGAGGGTTGTTCTCAGTTTTTAAGAGTCATGTGACTGCATGACAGAGAAGTTGCAGATTATAGCAGCTAATATTGAAGAACATATAATAACTATCTCCATTTGTCTTTGTCAATTAGTGCCCTTATAACAAAGTGCCATGAACTAATTGGGTCAAAAGCAGCAGAAATTTATTTCTTACAGCTCTGGAGGTTGAATGTTGGCGATTCGAGTGCCAGCATGATAGGGCTCTGGCGTGAGATCTCAGGACATAGATGTCAATTCTCCTTCGTATCCTCACAAGGTGGAAAGAGAACAACCCAGCTCTCTGATTTTTTAATAGCTGTACTAATCCCGTCCATGGGAGATTAATGCTTAAAGCCTAATTAGCTCCACAGTGTCCCTCAGTCATATACCATCACATAAGATGTCTCAGTTTTCTCTCATTGCTGAGACAACATAACCTACATCTACAGTTAAAGGGGGAAAGGTTTACCTGGCTTACAGTTCCCAGAGGTTTCAGTCCATAGCTGACTGGCTCCAAGGCAGGGTGGCCTGGCAGACAGGCATAAGGCAGCAAGGCAAATGAGGGGTAGGTAGGCCTTTTTCTGTCCATTATATTTTGTACAGGGTACCTGTCCTTAGGGTGGGTAGCACTCCCACCCTTAATCCCGGCACTCTTAATCCTAGTATCACATTCTTGATCCCAGCAGAATGATGCCAGACCAATCAGTAGACTATTTTACTAATCACTCTAGACCAGATCCGGCCACCCATGAAAACACCCACCTATGACCACATGAGGCTTTGGGGGGACATCTAGACACAAGCCATAACAGTAAGGGATTAGATTTCAATATATAAATTTTAAGGAAATGGAAACATTCAATTTACTACAGCCTCATTTTATAGAAAGCATGTTTTATAAAGCTATAATCTCATCACAGAGAGGAATATTTTTCATTACACTTTATTGCCTCAAGACCATACGAACCTCTTGCACTACCTTTAACATTAAAGAATGCACTGTGACACGTCCCCCTGAAAAGTATTACCAATATACAATTTTAGCACAGCATCTGTATAGCACAATTGTTTAATAATATAATTAGAGTAAATCAAATGATCTTTTATATTAATCAATGTTAGAATTATGGTTATGTGTAAATTTATGTTTTTAAATTACATCTAGATATACTCGTCAGTTTAATATGTATACAATAATCTTCATTACTGGTCTGTTTGTAATCACTTCGATAAGAAGAATTAGGCTAAATTTCAAAATGGTGCAAAAGAATGACTTGTATGTTTGCAGTGTCATACTCTGTTGCTGCCTAATGTATCAGCTGAGAATTATATAATTTTCTACGTCTGTAGCCTTGTTTGACTCACTATAGACTATTTTAAGGTCAGAAGCGTGTGAAGTTACAGATTAATTTTTGTCTTGAGACACACCTGAATTCTGTCAGAAGATGTAACTTCAAAGATTATGATTTTATTGTCCTTAAGACATTAATAACTTCTGTTTCTCACTTACAAAATACTTCAGGACATATCTTCTACTTCTATTTGATGCAGCTAACTATACAATTTACTTTGATCTTCCAAAGTAAATAAATAGTGACAATAGGCATTTACCTTTGCTGACTCCCCGCTCCGCCAGTATTTCTTTTTGTTTCTTTTTTCCTAAGGCCAACTTTGGTCCTGGTTCTAGTGTGTACAAGTCTGAAAGTAATTCTCTAGTAGCGGCAACAGTGTCTGAAGAATAGGTCTTGTCAATCACTGATGAAATGTTGTCCATTTGTTCTCTGAGAGTGAGAGAACAGGAAATGTGGTTTATTGTCTTTTGTTTGTATGAGTTTTCTGTTCCCTTGGGACCCTGAGAGCCTTACTTTTATTCATAACTATGATTTATTACAGTGAAGTGACACAAAACAGAATGAGCAAGGAGTGAGGACTCATCGGGAGGGTCTAGAAGGATTTCAGCATACCTTCCAAAGTTCTCCCTCAGACACATGCACAAAACATGTCCTCCCTCCAGCTATGAATCATGGTGACATGTTGCTGCCCAGGGAAGCCTATTTATAACACAGAGCCGAGAGTTTGAACGGGAAGTTGGCTATGCAGGTTTTCTGTACCTATGCTATCAGTCACATTTACCAAAATACTAAATTCCCAGGAAAAACCAGGTGTTTATCATAAATCAGATTGTTTATAAAATTTAGCCAGCCTAATCCTATAAGGTTCGGCGCTCCTGGTATTCAAAATAGCTTCGTAAATGAGTGACGAAGGGAGCATTCCAAAGCCTAACTCCTAGATGTCAGCTAAGGCCAGGCCTGCGAATAGGCCCTTCTACGGAGATGTGAGAACTCACTTGAGGAACAGCAGGGCTGCTGTCCTAACTCCTTGTCACAGACTCTGTCCATGTGTCAACTTAATTAAGGAAGTACTTATAGGTCATATGTATTGGATATATTTTTGGATCTTGGACATTGGCATCTGGACAGCTGAGATTTTGTGTTCTGAGTTTACTTTTGACCCATGATTGAAACTGTTTTCTGAAGCTGATGCTGTTCGCTATGGACTGAATTGTGTCCCCTTCAAAATGCACCTTTTTAATCAGTCTAAGGAAAATATCCAGATCTTGAGTTAAATATAAAACTTCGAAGGCTGGGGATTTAGCTCAAGCGGTAGAGTGCTGGCCTAGCAAGTACAAGGCCCTGAGTTCGACTCCCAGAACCCTGTTGAAAATAAATACATAAAAAAATATGTAAGAACTTGATTAATAATAGACTTAACTAATATAACTCTTTGGATCCGTGGATGATTTGTAAGTAACACAGAGTATTGAAAATTTAATCAAAAGCATAATTTCATATTAAAATGTTAGAGTGACAATATCTTTGAGCTACACTAATGGACATTTTTATTTTTGTAACTTTAAGAGTATTAAAGAAATATGTAGTATGAGAACTTCCATCAAGTATGTGGAAGAGCTTCTTTGTTTGCCAAAAATGCTCCTTTAAGACAAAGATTTTATGTAGCTGTCTCTCTCTCTCTTTTTTTTTCTTTTTTTTTTTTGCTGTGAAGAAAAACTAAATACTATAGTTAAAAGTTGTAATTAATATGGATGGATAAGATTCTACAGGAAAAAAAATAATGTCAAGTAAGTACAACTGTGAATATAAAGTAATAGAAAATGTTTTGTTTTCTTTTTAAGAAAAAGAAAATAATTCTGTCCTAAAGTGTCACGTTCTTCCAGCATATGAAAAGTAACAGTAAATGGCAAAATTTGAGTGAATATAAAATGTTAAGGTTTGAGGAAAATAAACTTTCTTTGTGTGAGATTGTAATGCCCCAAATGGGCAAGTCTGAAAAGAGGTAATGAAATATGAAATGCGCTGGTGTATTTTGAATGAGTTGTTCGTAAGGGGGAAAAAAACAAAGCAAAGCTTGTGAATTCCTTATTGCCAAAGATCTTATTAAGCAATACCAGCATTTGAGTTTTTCTCTCTGCTGAAATGATAAATAGGTCTTGGAGCATTCAGCTATGCTCAACAAGAAATAATAAAAAGTTAATGCCTTACTCTTGTGTAATTTTCCAGACAGCAGAGAGTGTGCACCTCATTGGAATAACTTTGTGTTCATTCTTCTTGCTTTGTAATTCACTGAGTATTTTTTAAAAATTTAAAAAAAAAAACCCAGAAGTTAATTCTGACAGAACTAAAAATCCCTGACAATTAGATTACCTTTTGGTATATCTTATTTAAGACATTCTTAAGGAGGTTTACAACTATTTATTTTTCTCTGGCACTGGTGGTCTCCTCTTAATCAAACATCTAATCTCTTCTGTAACTTTCTATTTTGTCCTCCTAATACCAGATCCTACATTCAGAAAAATATGTTTTTCAAGATACCTTTTATAACTCAGTAATGTTTCGGGCTTTCCAAAAGTCCCTAGATACCTCCAAAGATTCTTCTTTCATCTTGCTAATGAGGGATATTGGTAATAATTAGTTTGTTTGATATGCTTGATATATCTTAATTAGTTCACCACTCTTGAAAGACCTGCTTGGGAAGAGCTGTCAAACCAAAAGAAACACAGCCTTCCCTAAATTAGTTCTGGACAGAAAAAATTCTATTAATACCAATATGTTTCAGAAATTAATCTCATTACAGAAGAGACTGGAAGGCTCTCAGAGTGAGGTGATGCCCTCGGGGTTCATAGGTCTTACTACCAACAGACAACTTATATTTCTCTTTCATGTTGTCCTAAAATCCATTATCATTTCCTTGAGTTTGGAAATCTGATTCTTAAGAAATATTCTCCGGTCTTCATAGCAAAGACAGTACCTGTTACTAGTGCTTCAAGTCAAAGACTTTTACGCTAACCACACTTACACAACTATCAGTTTACCAGGGAACTGATTTAAGATTTCCGAAATTATTTGTATTCAAGAAACAGACAACATCATCAAAGCTCGGGTCAGACTGCTGACCCAAGAGCTAATGGGACAAGAGTTGTTTAGGATCAACTCAAATGATGCAGAAAATCTAATAATGGCTCTTCATGCTGGAGTATTGTTAATGACATATTTCAAGGAACTATTTTTTGATAGAAATATGAGCAAGCTGTTTCTGTTTTTTAGTAGAATAAACTTTAGCAAAGTAAAGTGAAACTTTTTAATCATAATGTTTTTTTCACATTGCTATCTCAGGAGACAGGAATAAATATTGAGTCTCTACTGTTCATAGCAATGTACCTATTTGCTCAGGTTCATTAAGATTCTGTTCTCATTTTATACCCAAATATAATTAGACAAGTCAGTTGTGAAATCAAGGACATAGCGAAAATAAATCTTACTTTTTTACCTACAAAAATTCACAGTTAAAGAAAAGACGTTGTATTTTATATATGGGACCAAAGTCTTCCAAATTCTTCCACTATACCAGTTTGATAATGGGGTTCCTCATGTACGTATTGTAAAGAAGGTCATTTTCTGACAATTCAGGAACCCCAGCATATTTTGAAAACATCAAGGAGAATAATTCAGTAATATTACATATACTGCAAGCAAAGTTTGGTCAAGTCCTAAGAGAAAGAAGAGCAAACAATGGAGGCTTTTAAAAGTTCAATCCCATACTCATTCTTAAATTCCAATGTGGATTCTAATGTTGTGGGCTTAGTAGTTTCAACTCTATAGAACTCTAGATTCGATGCTTACTCAGGAAAGCGAAGGATGCATGTCACGACACCTTTGTAAGTGAATCAAACTAAAACAATGAGGCTGGCAATTTTGTAATTAACAAAATAATGTCTGATGATTATTTATGATTAGAGCAAAGTCTGCTCAAGACTATTCCAAAATTTATATCACACTCATGGACATGGTTACAATTAAAATGACTAACATATGGAGTGTGGCTGTAGCACAAATGGGACTCACACATTCCTAGTGAGATTGTAAAATGGTACAGCCTGGAGAAGTCAATTGGGCGATATTTCAAATGTTCAATAATTACTTCTATGTGATTTAGCAAATTTGTTCTTTAATATCTGCATAGTATATACACATATATCCACAGAAAGAATTGTACATGAATGTACAAAGCAACTTTGTTCATAATAGTCAAAAGCTGAAGATAATCTATATCTTCATCAACAAAAGAAAAAGACAAATAAGTGCATGTACACTCAACCTTAGAATATTACTCATCAGTGCAAAGATATACACTATCGATGATGTGCATATTGATTGAAGATATGGATTAATGCAAAGAATATCCACAGAATTCTATTCGAATTCTAGAAAGCACATACAATATCTGCTCAATGGTGACAAATCAAACTAGCTTTTGCTTAGGTGTTAGGGAAGAGGCTGGAGGGAGGCTTTTGAAGGGACAAACCCTCCTGAATTGTGAATGTGATGGCGGCTACAGGAGCACATGTATTTATTTATCAAAACTCATCCAATTTGGCACTTAGGTTGCATGCACTTTATTAAATGTAAATTATACTTTCACAAAAGATAAGTATATTCCTTTTCATTGTCTCCTGGAGCATTGACTAGTAGAAATTATTTTCCTACCTGATGTATTTTGGGTTAACTCACTGCTTGCTCATGATTGGGCCTAGAATTTATGCAATTATATATTGATTTTAACCAACGTTTGTCTGTTAGAAATACACTTCATTTCTTTATAATAGGAAGGGTTATTATTTTATTGCCCTACAGGACATTGATCAGTTTTATTCCAACATCACAAACTTGTTCCTAAACTGATTATATAGTCTCTCCAGCAACTTTTGAAGTAGTTTAAATATTCTGTTGTTCTTCATTAATTTTCTAAATATATTTTCAGCGTGTTCTCACCATGGATTTATGGGTCATGGCTTTTTTGGTAAAATTATACTTGTACAGCACATCAGTCTACCAGGCTAACAATCCAGACGTAGGTATTGGCTCCTGAATATTATATTTGCTATTGAAGAAACATGCAGACTAATATTTGGGAAAGATTGTATTTGATTTTTTCATGTTTAAAATTTTGGAAACATAAAAAAATTTGGAAATATTAGACATTAATCTATATTATCTATATTAGTGATATAATCAAATATAATGTTCACCAATATACTTGAAATTTAGATAAAGACAAATATCTACTAAGTATAATTCTGATACCCTGTATCAGTCTCTCTTCTTTACTGCTGACAATGCCGTCACTAAAAGAAATAATTCTATGTGCTTATTACATTCTTCCAAGGTGAAGTTATTGTCCATAAATACTGGCTTTTTTATTTATTCACTTTCTTATAAAAAGATTTGGTATTATTTTGCTTTGGGGCTCTTATGTATTTTTCAAAATCTTAACTATTCTTCAGAATGCAGCTCGTAGATCTGGTTCTATGAAACCGTTTCTTAGTCCTTTTAATAGTTATTTGGTCATCTGGCTCCAATCAACCGCATCCATATCTTTGCTTTGCTTTGCATTCCACTGAATTTATTTTTATGTGTTTTACGTTTGGATGGATGACGAGTATCAGGAGGAAAGTGATTGTGGATAAAGACTGAATAAAATTTGAGCTCCACCAAAAGCCTGCTAAATTGCATTGGTGGCTTTCTTTTCTAATCATTCTGATTAGAGACAGCCTCATTGATTGTATTATTAAATATGTGTTACCTTATGACAGCGATCAAACTTTCCTCTTTGATTTTTAACTTGCATATAGCTATTTAGCCTGTAGTCTCCCCCACCTTTTTGTTTTTCAAATGCACTTTAAACTCGCCGAAGCCAGGATTTGCGGCCTGCTGTACTTGTGTTCCACAGGCCATTATCACACTTACTTACTGAAATTGTTGTTAACTGGATTTTAGTTCTTAGACATTGTTCTCCTCTTTGCTTATATTTGAGTAGAATGCAACTTCCCAAATAGGTCAAAAATGTTTTGGGGGAGACACACTCACTGTCCTGGATGTGAGGCCAGTTTTCTCTGTGCTGCCTGGAGGTATGCCAATGAAACACTCTAGTGCCCGCGACCTCAGCTTCCAGGTTCAACTCACCCTGAGAAAATTCCACTCTGCTGCTCCACCCGAGCTTTACAGACGAAGTTCCTTCTTCGTGTTACACTCTGTTTCATTCCATAGAATAAAAGCAGAGATTTGGGGCCAGGAGATGTCAACAGTGTGAATTCTCACAGTTGCTGTTTCATTCTGTTTTTCTTGTCGGCAGTTTTAAATTCACTCCAGCCCCTTTCTCATTGTATTTCTAACTGGTAGATGGCTACTCATTAATATTCATCCCTTAGAGTGACTATTATTTCCTACTTCCAATATCTTCTAACCTAGTTTCTGATAGTTTTGAAGAGATTCTGAGTTAATAGATAGTGATCAGAAATGGAGTTTAAAATGTCAAACATCTTTTAAATCTGTTCCCATTAACCTTTCATCCTCCGACTATAGCACAGATGTTCTCAGCAACCTTCATCTTCCTGCAGCGTGCAGAGTCCTCCAGGGACCTGACCAGACAGCAGCATTTGCCACATCCCGTTACTGCCTCTCTTCACGGGCAGGGTTCCTCGCCTGCTTCTTCCCTGGCTCCCCAGCGCTCCGACTCTTCCCTCTGATGTCCCTCCCTCAAGTCTCTGATGCCTTCCTGCTTTGCTGCCCCGGAGACTTGGCTCTCTTTTTTTGTGAACTGTCCAGCTTATTTTATCTAAATTTCTTGAATTTCCTGAATTTCTTTCAACTTCTTCGATGTCTTTTTAGGATCTTCGATTTAAAATTCTCCCAAACCGAACTTGAGATGCTCCTTCTAAGCACCTCACCATTCCAGGCTTCCCCATCACAGTGACTGACATATTTTGCCACATTTGCTGCTGTCGTTCTGGTCCAGTCGAGCTCAGTATCAAAATATCGAAGTAGCTTTTACTTGTGCCCTCTGCTTCTGCTGCTTTTGAGCTCAATTTTTGTTTATTCTGACATTGCCTTCAAGGTAGCCATGTAAAGGTAAGTCAGTCATGTCAGTCTGCTCCCAAAACTCCCACCTCAGGGCCTTTGGGCCAGGTTCCTCTGCTAGCATCTTCTTCCCCGATCTATCTGACATTTCCTTTTACATTTCCTCCCGAGTTTTCATCACATTCTTCCCAGGGCCTCCTCTCACCACTTCTTCTAAAGTTAGAATAATTGTCCTCCCTCCCCAAACACACAAACTTCATATTTCCCTTCTAGGCCTTTTATTCACACCATTATTATCCTCTGTCATACTGTGTGTGTGTGTGTGTGTGTGTGTGTGTGTGTGTGTGTGTGTGTGTGTTTCTGAGCCCTCAACATAGTGTAAGCTCCACAAAAGCAGGCATATCTGAAAGGTGTCTTCATTGCCGTATTTCTACCATCAAGAGAAGAACCTGGCATATATGGAGCATCAATAAATGTTTATTGGGCTATTTAATTAGTTAATAAAAATTGCTAAGAACAGACCACAATAAGCTTTGAAATGAATACATCTTTATTTTCCATTTGCTAAGGTAACAGTTGCAAATGAGAAGCTGTTAGAATTATGGCACAGTTTGTATACAATATCATTTTTACTCTAGAGTATATTTATTTTATTTATATCTCTTTCAGTTCATAGGAATTTGTAACAGCTGAATCTATTTGGATGTTGATAAGTATTTAGAAACTATGGATGAGAAATCAGCTTATGTTCCATACTTTCATCATGACCACCCAAGAAACATCAGAACACCTATTCCATATTCATATTGTCTTTCCAGAAAGTTCTGGGCATGTTGGCACCCACTTCGATGTCATTGATCCTTCAGGAAATGTTTTTTTTCCAATCCTAGACTGAAATCTCCAGTGTTTGTCAAGTTACTTCCTTCTGTCCTGAAACACTAGGAAAGAACAACTAATCATCATTCTCATTTTAAAATAGTTAATGACTTAATAAATGTATTATTGCACTACTTAAATCACATATATATGGATATAAATTTTTATTTAAACCTTCAAAATTACCTACTCTCCTTCAAAAATATTTCCCTCTAAGCATAAAATATTGCTCTTACATTTACAAAAGATATTAATACCAAAAGAAGATACTAAATGATACACCAGACTATTTGCCCGTGTCATTAATGGGTGCAATACAAAGATCTGTTTTCTTAATCATTACCTTGAATTATCATTGTCTGAGAAATGACCCTAGTTGTTCTCACAAGAACATAGAAATTAAACTCTTTCCTAACATTAACTTCTGTGGCTGAAATCTTAGAATCTCAGGCTCTGAAGGCACCTTAATGTTACATAACTCAATGTTTGACAGTTTGAAACAGATGGATTAAGTGATTCTGTCAGTTTGTTCGAAGCTAACACAAAGGATAGTGACAACTGGGAAGGAATGTCACACAAATAGCTCATCTTTGGAGAACAGCTGTGTTGCCCCAGACACTCCTCGTGTGCTTTGTCTCTGACAGCAGAAAGAGAAATTTTGAGGAACGCTTTACTGCATGTTACTGTCAGAACACAAAGTGTAGCTTGATGCACTAATCCAAGCTGAAGCTTAGAGAGTTCTGTATTTTTTGCTTATTTTCTTGTTCTTCTTAGATATAACAGGTCTTAAAGCCATAGCAGGAGAAGAACTCAGGAGTAACTGCAGAGAAAACACAGAGGCCCACAACTCACCCTCTTTTGCTCATACCTCAGGGGCTTATGCCCCAGTCTTGTCCTGTGAAAGTGGCTGAGGCGTAAGAAAACTGTCCCGTTTTTGAAGACAGCAGGGCAGATCACATATGTAATACCTGCACCTTCAGGTTTGCTTTCCGAACCTCATTTGCCGATGATGAACTGAGTGCTTACTTTCACTCTTTCTTGACACAACCCTCTGGGTACTCTCGAATACTATTTGTCAATGCTCCCGCTATTTATGAGGAAGCACTGTATTTATTCCCATTGAACAGGGAGAAAAGGCAGGAACAGGGAGATTAGGCACTTGCCATATCTGAAAGTGATTTCGATACTGGCTTCCGTGACATTTTCTCCTCAGTGAACACATGGAATTCTCTTCTTTGAACTTTTATAACACAGCGGTATTGGGAGCTTGATTCTCTGGCTGTTTCTCTATTTCGGTTGTTCAAGCACCCGTTTCTTCTTCCTTTTTTTTCTTTTTTTTTTGGATGTAGTTGATTTTATTTACAGCTTTTTGTTTGTTTGTTTGTTTACATTTCAGAGCATTACACAATTACATTTCTCATTTTCTGACCTGCAAATAGATACCTTAAATGGAAATATTTCTTTTTAAATTATCACATTAAGTACACCCAAAATGCAGCAATTACACACATGACAATTAATTCACGAAGCGTAATTTACTAAGACACATCCTAAGAATTTAGGAACAGCCAGTCAGGAGAAATTTGACCAAATTTAGTGACCAACTATTTACATGTCCCAAATCTAAACTCCCAAAGCAGAAGCTTGAACGTTAGTTGTACCCGCACTGGACAAGAGTGACGGTTCAAACCTGTTCCAACAGCTTCAATGGTTCTGACCCTGAAAACTGGACTATTTCCCCAGTCTGTAAGTGAACAAAGAGCAAGCATCTCACTTTGTCAAACACCCAGGCAAACTTCTTTATTATTATATACATAGAAAGGCTTGGTGTTCATTAGTTTAAAAAACAAGCAGTCATTGAATATTCACTCTCCCCCCGGCCCCTCATCCCTTACTAAAGTCTCACATACGCGGCCTGTGTCACGTAGTGACAGGCAGTATTTATGTGCGTGTGTGTGTGTGTGTGTGTGTGTGTGTGTGTTGCAGTAATAGGTACAAATGGCAATTAATAGTCCCTGTAAAAATTCAGTTTCCATTGAGGCTATGGCTTCTGTGCCTTGGGGTAGTTTCAGATTTCTCTTTTTTTGATGGGGGGCGGTGCTGGGGAGGAACTCAGGACCTTGCTAGGCAAGTGCTCTACCACAGAACTAAATCCCCAATCCCACTGGAAAATACTGCTAAAATCTCATTTCCTTAAAAAAAATTTGAGTGACTGCCTGTTCGCTTTTAAGCTTCTCCGTTTAAAAATGATATAAGGCAAGTAAGTATAAAAATTCAGCCAACTAAGTGCAATCTCTGTATCCAATTTGGCCAAGCTATTTTGTAGAAATGATTTCTGACTAGCCTAGAAAACTGTGGAAGCACCCATTTCTTAATCAAACCATGGAGTTGTTCTATGAACCAGAAATTGTGGCTAGAATCTCCTTTTTCTCTAAGCGGATGGCTATTTCACCAAAGTTAACTTTCTTTATAAAATAAACTTTATTTGAGTCATTGTTATATTTATAAAAAATGCAAAGATAATACAGTCCCTGCATACTCCGTACCTAACTTTCCTCATTAACATCTATATTAAAAGAGCATTGTTGGTAAACTTAATGAACTGAAATTGTATGTACTACCTAAGGTCTATACGCATTCTAATTTTCTGAATTTTCACCTAATATTCCCTTTATATTCCTGAATCCTGTCTAGGACCTCACATCACATTTCATCACCATGTCTCTTTAGCTTTCTCTTGGTGGTGGCATTCACAGACTGTTCTGGTTTTTAATGATTGTGTGCTAAGAAGTTCTGGTCAGGCATTTTGTAGACTGTGCCTTAAATGGGATTTATCCGATCTGTTCTCATAGTTAGAATGAAGATTGGTGTTTTTAAAAAAAAAAAAAAAGGAGGAAAAGTTCCATTTTTATCACATCATATCAGATATACATACAACCAACAGGAATTAGCATTTATGAGGCTGACGATGCCATGGTTGAATCAGGTAGTGTAAATCTTCCAACTTTGTGTTTGTGCTGGTACACAGTAAAGCAATACAGTTTTGTTTATTATCTTCGTATGTTGCAACACTGTTGCACTTCCTTATTGGTTCCAGATTTGGGGGTTTTGTTCTTTGAGGGTTTGCACATTTACACTCACGTTAACAGCAAAGAAAAATGGGTCTGTTTATTCTTTACAAACTGTAAACTTTTTATTTCTTTTCTTTGCCTTATTGACCTAGCTAGGAATTCCACTGTCATGTTGAACAGGAATGGTGAGAGAGGCCATCCTAATCATGGTAAAAGCTTAGGCTGAGCATCCGGTTTCTCACTATTAATTAAGATGCCAACTGCAGAGAATCTGAAGATATTACTTGTCAAATAAGGATGTTCTTCTCTATTCTTAGTTTCCTCAAAGTTTTGTTATAAATAAGCATTGAGTTTCATCAGATGCATTCTCTGCCACTATTGATATAATGGTATGATTTTTAGTCTTTACCCCATTGATGTGATTGTGTATACTGACTGATTTTTCAAAAGTTAAACCTCGCATACCATATAGAAAGTTTAAAACTTAGCATATGTGTGTAAGGTTGCATCCCCTACACAAGCCCCTCTTAGTTGTGGGGCGTGTCCTTTCTTTACAAGACTGGATTTGATTTACTAGTATTTTGGTCAAGATTACTATTTCTATGTTCATGAGGGCTACTGAACTATAATTTCCTTTGCTTGTAGTGTCATTATTTGGTTTTGGTGATTGGATAAGGTGACATAAAATCAGTTAAGAAGTCTTCTCTTTGCTCCTATTTTCTGGAAGAGATTTGAGTGAATTGGCATCATTTCTTAAAATTTTACACCAGTAAAACCAGACATTCTTATTTTAGTTTATTTTTAGTTTCAAAAAAGTAGACATTTTAAAATGTTATTAGTAGTTCATTCACTTTTTTTTTTTTTTTTTGGTGTCAGAGATTGAACTGGGGGCCTTGTGCTCACTTCTTTAATAGAGATAGACCTATTTAGAGCATCTATTTTTTTTCTCCCTTCAGTTAGTTTTGGTAGTTTGCGTCTTTCAAGAAATTGATTCGTTTCAACTAAGTTAGAAAATCTGTAGGTGTAAATTCAGTCATAGTAGTTTGTGTTATCACTTCTGTACAATCAACAGTGATTATGCCATTCTCATTTCTGTCACTGATAATTTGTGTCCTCTCTCATTATTCTTAATTACCTTAGCTGGAATGTGATCTATTTTACTTATTCTTCAAAGAACTACCTTTGGTTTCATTAGTTTTCTATATGAATTTCCTGTTTTCAGTTTCATTGATTTCTCTCCCTAGTTTTTACTGTTTTTTTATTTCAGCTTGTTAAATTAATCTTCTTTCTCTAGCTTCACATAAAGGAAACTTTCAAGGGGTGGGGTCCTGGGGACTGAAAGCAGAACCAATCCATGGAAGTGAGCTACATCCCCTGATCTTCACTTTTTTTATTTTAATACAGGATCTTTGCTAAGTCACTAATTTGTCCAGGCTGGGCTTGAACTTGGGATTGCTCCTGCCTCAGCCTCTTAGAGTGCTGAAATTACAGACACCACTGGCCTGAGAAAGGTTTGATTATTGATTTTAGAATTTTTCTTCTTTAGTGTATGTATTAAATCCTGTTAAACTCCCTGTAGGCACTATTGCTACATCCTAGAATCTCTATGTTATATTTTGATTTCTATTCAATTATAATATTTTTATTTCTTTTGAGACTTTCATTTAATGTTTGGGTTTTATTTAGATTTCTGTTGATTTCCAAATATTTAGAAATTTTCCTCCTTTCTTTCTGTAATCATATTTTCAATTACACTTTGATTTGGTTGCAGAACATACTTTCTGTGGTTTTGTACTGTAAATGTGTTTCGTCTTGGCGAATTGGGCCTGAGAAGACTGTGTTCTGCTGTGACGTATGAAGTGTTCGCTAGATGTCAACCAGCTCGAGTAGCCTGATGGTGCTTTTTGGGTCACCTGTACCCTTATTTCCTGCCCATTTGCCATCCCTTAAAAAGGGATATTTACGTCTCCACTTGTACTGATGGGTTTGTATATTCTTATTGCAGTTCTATCCGTTTTCACTTCACATATGTTTAGTCTCCTTAGGTACAAACATATTTAGAATTCTTACGTTCTTTTGGAGCTGACACCTATCATATATAGGGCCCCCATTACCTCTTATTTTGGAGTCTTCTTTGCCTGAAAGCTGAAATGCTCTCTTTTTATTAGTTTTAGCATGCTGTATATTTCTTCACAGTTTTACTTTTCATTTCAATGACGTGAAATCCACATCACAAAGAATTAACCATTTTTAGGTGAAATATTGAGTGGCATTCAGTATATCCACAATGTTGTTATAACCACATCTCTTTCTAACCCTAAAACATTATCACTCCAAATGGAAACATCCATTATGATGTTTTTCTCATCTAGATACCTCTTCCTCCAGCCTAGTAAGCACTGATCTCCTTTCTGTCTCCATTAACTTTTTTATTCTGAATATTTTATGTAGAAGAACCAACGTAATATATGGGCTTTTGTATTTTGGAGGTTCATCCATGCTGTAACATGAATCTTACTTCATTCTTTTTGATAGCTAATAATATTCCTTTTTATCTATATGCCACAATTTGTTTATCTGTTCATCTATCGATGGACATTTAGACTATGTCTGCCTTGTGTATAACATGGATTATACTGTACCATTTAGCCCAAATCTTTAAAGTAGGCTTCTTTTGGACAACTTATTAGTTGGTATACTTAAACCATTCACATTTAAAGTGATAATTAAAATAATTGGTTGTTTGAAATCATTTTATATTATTATATTTATTCTTTTGTTGTTGCTGATTTTCCCAATTTCACTGCCATCTGGCTTTAACCGACCGTTTTACATTGTTCCATTTTATTTATCTTCTTAGTCGGTCAAGTAAAATTTTTTACACATGTATTTAGTAGTTGTTGCAGAATAAGCAATGTGCATATTTTAGTTAATCTCCTAAATGATCCGACTTCATATCATATTCAATATTTCCTTTGATAGGATTGGCCTCCATTGGTGTCCTCGACCTGACACCAGGCTGAGAAGCAGGTGACACAACAAAGAGAGCTCACACTGAGTCTTTCCTGTGTTCTCTCATGCATGGTGGCTGCCCTCACGCTGTAGGGCGTATTTCTTTTCCTACTTTCACTTGGCTCAGACTCGCTCTGCAGAGTCTGTTTCTTTTCCTACTTTTTTTTTTTTTTTTTGGTATCAGGAATCGAACTCAGGGCCTCATGCTTGCGAGGCAAACACTCTAAGCACTGAGCTAAATCCCCAGCCCATCCTACTTTTAATAAAATGTTGCTATTGTTAAAAAAAATCCCAAAACCTAATCTAATGTCATTTTTCTCCAAATTTCCACCTTGAACTTCCCCTTGGTTTATTTTTGCTAAGGCTACCACCTCTGTGTAAGGAAAAAAATATCTTGAATTGATCTTTGATTTCTTTATTTTCTCGACATCTACATCTAAGGACTAATTTGAGATCTTTAGTGCTTTTATTATTTTCTTCTTCCTAATTTTACTTTCAAGTTCAAATTCAAACTTTTATTGGTTTTAACCTTGGCTTTTCCAATTGCCTTCTTGCTGTCTGGTCATTCTGTTTTTCTCTGTAAGCTATAGAGATGAATCTTTCCAAGCATAGGACGAATCATATTATTGTGTGATTAACTGTCTCAAAAATCATTGCCAAAGCCCTTCGAAAAGCTAAATACATTGACTTTCTCCTGAGCGTGCCATCCTCTACAGTGCCGGGGAGCCCCACTGCTCCAGGCTTCCTTCCTTACGATTCTGAGGCCCCGTGGTGCACCCGCAGTGAGCCACACGGTGTCTGCCACACAGTTCTCAGCCTGAAAGCTGATTCTAGTCTCATTCTGAAGGTCACTTTTGGCTTTCCAGATGTACTTCTTCAGCATTCATCACACACTTTCCATGGACGATGGAGATTTCCTGTCCTCTTCCTTTAATTACAGACTGAAATCTCAAACCGTGAACCAAAATAAACCTTCCTTCCTTTAATCATGTGAGATGGATGGGAATCCTGGATCTTTAGAACGTCTACAAAAATCATTACAATTCTAAAGTTAGAGTTTTCTTTCTTGCTTTAATTCTATGTGTCACTGTTCCTTGTTCTTAGCCACACTTTGTAAGCCCTGGAAAGCAGAGACAGGGTAATACTCAGTGCTGTATTGTTTAAGTCCTCTGCACACTTTATAACACAATATTACTTCATACGGGCATCGATTAATTAGATAAATGCATAGTTCACCCTCTTTTTTGTCTCATCTATAAATGAAGAAAAGAGAAAGCTCTTAACATCAAATATTTGTTCTAGTTTTGCTGTAGAAACCAGAGTTTGATAGCCTCACAAAGAGTTAAATGTCAAGTCCTGATTGTGAGGATGATCTATTGACAGCAGGAGATATTGGGTGACAAAACCTCCACAGTCTCGGCAGTAGCAACTAAATACGTCTGGATGCGCCCAACAGTATGTCATAAGAGCAGAGCTTCAGCTGATAATTACATATAACGAGGCTGCTGGAAGTTTGTCGTGTGCTTCAATACTAATACTGCCGGGTCCGACTCAAATTCATTAAGATGCATTTTCTCCTGGGTGTTTCGTAATGAAAAAGCGCCTTGGTGCCAATAAATTCTCATGTGATTGATGCTGGAACACAGAGCCCTGATGGCCTCAGGGACCGCTATTGCCAAGGCCCAGACTTTAATATCTGGAGAAATTTCCTGACGCCTGAAATGTAACTTCAGAGCGCAAAAATAAACAGGTGAAAGAAGTAGACTAAGGTAACACTCCAGGGCCTACCTGTGGCCTCCAGGAAAGCCCACTATCTTCTCACCTCCTCACAGATAGGAATGTATGTGCCCACTTGATTTTTTGGATTTTTTAAGTACAGTGTCTCAGCGATATTTTCAGTTTGAAAGTTTCTGAGGTCAAGAAAAAAATGTGGAGGCCAGGATTTGGGTTTTATTTTTCTTTGTTGTTTTTTAATAGTCATTCACAATGCTATTAGAATTGCATTTTCTCTGTTAATACTGAAAACTTTAGTGATAAAAAATTTCATATTTTATTTGGTTATGATTCGTATTTTTAAATTTTTTATAGTCAATCACCTTTGAACACGGGCCTA
>PVJO010000345.1:235329-258031 GCA_004026905.1 Hystrix cristata
CACATTTTTGTGCCAGGCACATGCAAAGATAAATTGGGTTGTTGGCCCCTAACTTAAGAAAATTATATTTATAAGAAAAAAAAAGACCCACATAAAGCAACCAATATCATCATGTGTCCTGGGTACTATGATCTAAGAAATTATTGAATACACAGAAAGTCCAAAGGAAGGTACCAGTTTTCCCTGGATTGGGGTCAGAAAGTCTTCACGCAGGAATGACACATGGGCTGAGGCCTAAAACTTGAGCACGTGTTCCTTAAGCAGACTGATAGCTAAAGGTCATTCTAGGGTGATGAAGCAATGTGATCGGTAGTTGGCAATGTCAGCACAGTTCGTCAAGAGCGCTGTGTATCGTAATGTATGACCACGGGATAGGAAATTCAGGCAGGAGATAAGTCTAGAATTACTCATGTCTGATGAAATTTTTTGCATCACTTTCAAGAGCAAACCTTTCTTTTCCATTTAGTTTCAGGTCCCTCTAGTCTTCCTGTTTCATGCTCCAATGGTGGTGCTATGAATTGTTTTCTCTGATCAATCAATTAGCTCAATTAGCAGTTAATCCACAATACCTTTTCCTTCACGTCTTGTTTTTATTATTTAAAAATGCCTTTTCCATTCTTAGGGAAGTGAGTGCACCTTGAGACCATAATACTAAGTGAAATGAATCAGACACACAAGCTTAAATGCTACATAGTTTCTCTTATTTGAGAAACTAATAATACAAATAAAGAGCAAAATAAAAGACAGATAATAGGAAGTAGGAAGATCTTTTTCAAATGGGAAAGGGACAGGATACCTGACATATACAGTTTAATTAAGAAAAGGTCTATTTTGGCTCACGATTTGAGGTTTCAGTTCATAATCAGCTAGTTTCAAGGCAGAAACATCATGGTAGAAGGGTAGAGAGGGGGAAAGCTGCCTACCTCATGGCAGCGAGGAAGCAGAGAGAGTTGGAAAGTGGCAGAGAAAAGACACACCCTTCGAAGGCACAACCCTAGTTACTACTTCCTCCAACCAGGCTACGTACCCCATCAGCTAATAAATTGATCAGTGGGTTAATCTATTGGTGAGGTTAGAGCCTCGTGATTCAATCACCTCTCTAGACTTCGCCTCTGAACACATGATGCCTTGCGAAGGCATTTTAGATCTAAACCGTAACAAGCATAAATGAAATTACGTTTATATAATTTCACTTCCCACAAAATGACTAGATGGGTTTTTCCCAAATCTGGCTTGACATAAAATATAAATTACAAATTGTCAATAATGCCTGGGGGCCCACACCTGTAGTCTCTGCTCTCTGGTAGCTTGAGGCAGCAGATCTCAAGTTTGAGCCCAGCCTTGGTGACTTAGTAAGGCCCCGTCTCAAATTTAAAAAGGCTCTGGACAGAGCTCAGTTTGAAGGCCCTTGTTTCAGTTTCCAATCCTGGGGGAAATGTCATGTGTAGGAATCAAGTTTCCTTCTCACAGAAATAAGGTTCAATGGGATGCCCGTGTGATTAGTAATGAGGAGAGATATGCCATGGTTTTAACACACAGCACGCCAAGGAATCAAACAGGGCTTCAAGTCACAAGTCAAGAGAGAAAATGCTTTGGATTCGACAATGATTTTTTTCGACATTGCCTCACATGGGAAACACTAATGAATTGCTCCAGAGTGAGTTGAGTAGAAATGTATTTTCTTCATTTTTACTTCCTTGATTGTCTATCAAAAGCTGTAATTCTCCCAAAACATGGGGAGTGGCTGGAATTTCTCCCATTTATTTACTGCAATCACGGGGTTCCAGGCACTGTCTGCAGATTCTGTACTTAATGGCTTTTTAGCTTGCCTTCCTACAGCTCTGTGCATTGAGTTCTGTCATTGCACTCTATTATGATGAAATAAGACTCAAAAAATAAAAATTGTAGCCTAAATCATACTGTATAACTAGAAGGAATATTTGATATCTGGCTCCAAATTGCAAGCTTACAGCAACATGGAGTCTTGCGAAGGAGGCAGACAGTTGGGTTTTCAGGAGGATTGGTTGCAGCCTAATTTGGTTTTTACATATTGGAAACCGTCTGTCCTGAATCTGGGAGGGACAGACTTGAGGACAAAAGACCCTGATTGCTCACTCTGTGCTAGCCGGTTGGTAGCCGTTGTACTTCCTGTCTCCACAGAGGCCTTTAAGAGGCGACCCTGAACTCAAGGTGCTCATGGCTGGAGACAACCAGGTAGTGCTGTTCTCTGAAGTCACACTTGCTCAGTTTCCACTTCGCTTTCTGTGTCACCTACTTAATCTAATACTCCCTCGGTCTTTCTGTTGAACTTAAATTTTAATAAAACTTTAGTATGTGTGGCCATCTGAAGAATCACTGAAGAATTTTGACATAATCTAAGGTAATATCTAACACAATCACCTAAAGCTATAGTTCTTTATATCAGGTACCACAAAAAATATCCTGGCAGTGTTATAGCTTATATTCTCTTACATATTTTCTCAGATATAACACTTTTATTTCTATTTCTCAGAAAATTGAACTCAAAGTGCTTCTTCAGGGAAAATAATTGAGTCAGACCTGAAAGAAATGTCACACTCCAGACAATGTGGTGTTGCGGGGAAATAGTTGTTTCATTAGGTAACTTCTTTGAAGTAGAACTGCCACAACACCTAATTCAATGAGAGTACAATACACCAATATGGAAATGAGCAATTTAAATATGGAATCAGTAGTCGTGACTTCTTTCCAAGATAAGCATTAACACTGAAGCTTTCTCAGAAGAGATAATACTGAGTATCTGAGTGGTATGGAATAATAAACAAATATAACTTGAATTTTGATTTTAAAAGTCTAAGTGAAAAATACAGTTACCTTTATGTTATACTCTGTGTGTTGAGGGGTCCCCCAAAACATCCCTGATTTTTGATGCCTTATTGTGACCCAGCACATAGTTGTACTCATGGCCGTAATTTATTGTAGCAGAAGGATAAAAAGAAAAATCAGCAAAGGCTAAGGCAGAAGAGCTGAGTCTGGAGGAAGCCAGGCATGAGCTTCCAAGACTTCTTTCTTACTAGACTCACATATAACACACTTACTCTCTCCAGCAGCATTTGTGAAATACTATCTACCAGGGAAGTTCATCTGAAACTTGGTACCTGATGTTTCTACTGGGAACTGGTCATATTGTTGCTCTCATTTTGCCTGTACCCAAATTCCAGACTCCAGAAGAAAGCAGGTGTTTGGCATAAATGGCATTATTTGTACAAATTAAAAAGTGAGTTACTTTTTTTTTTTCCTTTTTTTTTTTCAGTAATGGGGAACTGAACCCAGGGTCTTGGCACTGAGCTACACTCTCAGCACTTTTTAAATTTGGTGAGGTGGGGGGGTAGAACTCAGTTGCCCAGATCGACTTCAACCATGAGATTCTCCTGCCTCAGCCTCCCAGAGTGTTCAGATTACAGGCATGAGTCACTTTTATCATTTATCAGAGCACTAGAAACCCTCCCCAAGTCCAAGGCTCCAGGCCTGTGCCGAGAGTCAATACTGCAAGCTGATCTGGCCCGGTTCTCCTATCTGAGCACCGTCACCTCACGCCTGCTCTGGTACTTTCTTTCTGTACCGCTGGATAGCCCGAAAGCGCCCACAGTCCCAGGCCTGGCGGCTCACCTGCCTGCCCACGCAGAATCCAGACTGATGAACTGAAATGTGCGGGAAGGAGGAAGCGGGAAACGCAGGCTCCTCGAAGTCACATCTTGGGATGGTGACTGCTGGGCTGATCTCCGGGAGGAAGGCTTGAGTCTGCGCCAGGCCGGTGCGACTTCGTGAGGCCTGCGAGAGGGCAGCTTGAAAGTGAGAGATACTGACCTTCCTCAAGTGCACTGCTCTCAGAAATAATAATTGATAATAAAAGATTCAGACCACAGTGCTAATGTCATTTGGCATGAAATTACCCTTCTCCTTATCAGGAGCTGAATGGGTCATTTTTTTTTTCATTCCTCAGGAGGGACACTAGGCACCTCTTGGTTTGCTGCCTCTTCTACTTCCCCGAGCAGCTCAGCTATGAGACTGACGAGAATAAATTCCAACTGGCCGACCTCCGAATGTGGGCTCAGGGACAATAGCAGCTAATTTAGTTCTTCACGATGATATGATAATGCTGCTTCTCAGGGGCGTGAAGTAGAAACCAGCTCTCTCGTGAAATACCAACAGGGAGGAAATCACGGAAGTAGAAAATAAGTCTGACTTTTTGAGGCTAAATTTTGCTCTTTTTTCTACAAAGCCTCAAACTGTTGTTTGCATGAGGCTCAGATTAGGAGTCAGCAGGAAAAAGTGAAAGGCCGAGAATGCCTGTAGTTGCTCCTGTGACAGGTCTCCTTCTGTCCCCAGGGGCCGAGGTAGAAGAGGGAGAAAATGGGTGACAATTTGCTAATCGTTCTGAAGTGTTTCAGACAGGTCTGATTTTAAGACCTTCTCCCCACAGAGTGTGGGAACTCGGGAGAAAAACATTTAAGAATGAGTTTCTACGAATTGTTCTTCTAATCTCCATTTCTACCTGGTAGCTTTGAGAATAGTTAAAGATAATCTTGAAAAACTTAAAACCCACATCAGTAGATACATCCCCAAGTACTTGATAGAAACTTTCACCTAAGATTCTGATTTATACTCTAGGTATCTGGCTCCGTCTTTCTTCTCAAGTGATTAAAAAAATTACTCTTTATCTAGCTCTCCTATAGTTTTTAAAATTTTACATGTTGTTTTATTCAGCCAAAGTTGAAAATATTAAAAGAGTATTTGGTAATGAAAGAATTTTCCAGAAATTTTGTGTTTACATTGTTTTGGGATTTTAAAGATGGAATTCCTGAAAAGAATCATTATTCTTATAACCAATCGTATGAGTACTTCCCAGTTCATGTCTGTTATGGTTTTTCTTCAGAGCCTGATACCCTGATCAATGCCATCCCTTAGACTTACTTCCATTTTCTCTGCATCTTTCCTGTAAAAGAAATATTTAATTTCTGATAACTGTACTAGTTACCCTATATGTGTGAAATATTTCCATGGAAAATACTATAAAAATACTCACTTGGCTTAATTTTTATGAAGACCTACTAAAGCAATATTTTTGAGTTTTGTTGAAGATTTGTATTTATTATTTTTATAATTGTTGCTATAAACAAAGAAAGTGCAGGCGAAAGCACAAAGGAACATGAATTCGGATCACTTTGGATTAATCTCTGGTATTGGAACGTGTGTTCACAACTAAGTGAGTTAGACAGCCTTTGCCTTCTAGAAGCTAAACAAAGGATATTGAAAAAATGAGAAGTGACAGCCAGGTGACAGTGCAAACTAAAGCATTGTACATAGATTTTGAGTAGACATGAAGTAAGCCTGGATCAGACTCTATAAAATTTTAGGTTGAAATGTGTGCAAGATAACTGCACTCTGAAGATTTCCTTATATTCCTTCAGCCACCATGCCTCCAATGGGGGATATAACAGATTTTATCTTGTAATTTGTCCAAATGCAGACTCAATCCAGAATTCTTCAGCCTACTTTCTTACTGTGTATTGGCAGGTGATTACATTTTTCTCTTCTTGGAGATGGAAATCAAGAAGATATATTGACAGGTTATCACTTGGCATAAGAAAATATTTTAATTTAAAATGAAAGATTCTTGTGTACTGGTCAACACAGCCTGGGTAGGAAGTTTTTCTTGGGCCACTTCTGAAAGATTAAGAAAATGTTCCCGTATGATTAGATCACTTATTTGCCTGTTTTGGGGGGAAGAAATAAGCCAGTGATCTCTAATCCTACTGCCACTGTACAAAATTTCTTCAATTACATGAAGGCATATTCCAGACAGGTAGAACTGAAAGGGGACCAGAGGAAGGTGTAATGGTCGAGCTTAATTGTCAGTTTGACTGGTGTGGGAACCAGGGCATTAAAATTACTAAAGCACACTTCTGGGTTTACCTGGGCAGGTCATGGGAGCTTGACTTTGGGTACTACGTATGGTCCCTCACCCTTTCCCCTGACACTAAACAGCTTGGCTCTGCCACGCCCTTCCGCCATGATGTTCTGCCTTGGAGCCAGCCAATCATGAATCTCCTGAATTTGAGCTAAATTAAACCTTCCCTTCCTTAACTTTTAAGTGTAAGGGATTTTGTCCAGAAATGGCAGAGTTGACTAATTAGTGGGAATTTGTGTGAAAAGAAATTTCAAGGCCCTTGTTCCAAACTTGTTAAGTATAGAATAGTGGCAGCAAGCCATCAAGTGAAAGGCAGGACTCTTTGGTGCACGTGTCCCTGTGTGCCTGCTCAGGAAGCCGTCGCTGGGTGCAGTATCAGCCATGCAGACCTGGAACCAGTTGTCCTACCCCAGATGATGGTCTGTGACAGGACTTGACTCTGCATTCTCCTCTTACGGAAGTCTTTTTTCTTCACGATCTTCTGTAGATCTTTTCTGTAACATTTAAGGTGGTTCTGTACGTTTAACATTTGTATAAAACAAATCCAATTTTTTAAATTTTTTCCAATCATAGACGCCTTTCCACCTTCAATGTATCCATAAATGCAAGTGAAATGCACAGAAATAGGCAGAATCCAAGCACAGAACAAGGTGACAGAAGACCTAGTGCTGGATGTATCAGGCAGTGACGGGCACCTCATCTCGGTATAACCGCCCATCGTTTCCTCCTGGCCTGTTCCTGAAAATATCATTCAGAAGTTCTGGCACATACTTGCTGTCTCTAAGGTGTACTTGCTTGTAAGACCCTGCAGTCTAACAAGTGTGAATGCAGTGCATAAGGCCACTGTTGCCTCTGCTTTATTTTTCTCAATGTCTTTATGCAAAGGAGAGGAACTTCAGCATCCATTCACCCCTACTAATTTATATCATTTGGACTTCTCTCTGCATAATTGTTTGAACGGGACTTAATTTGTTAAGAATTAAGCACGCACATTCATATGCAAATTTTCAGCACCTCTTTTAATTGTGGCACCCAGAGGCCAAATTCATTTCTCAGACAACCCAGTTGAAATCAGTGCTCAGCCCACATCTCTGGATGTACCCCCAGTGTGTAGTTTCGGGATACCCCAGATGACTCATAAGTAAGCCAGCATTTTCAACTACTCTTCCTCAAAAGGGCCAATCAAATCAGAAAGGAAAAATTCTGCTCGACACCCTGATAAAGAATGCACGGAAAATATTGAGAAAGGCAATGAGTCTTCATTTGCCGGTGCCGGTTACACCACCTTCATCTCTTATCAGAACTGGGGCAATCAAATTTGTTCTCATATTTCTCAAGAATGTAATTAGAATGTAGAGAAAAGTATATGAAAAGGGATGGGATTATTTATGAAAGTTTTAGAATAAATCTTTCTGGGTCAGGAGATTTGCCCAGTGGCAAGAAATTAATACATAAGCAAAACTCCTTGGAGTACGACTACCCTTAGGGAATTTTTTCCCCAACCCAGGGAAACTTGAGGAAATGAAAAATTTCAAAGAAATATTAGAAGTGGATCAGCAAAACTCAATTTGCTCTTTACAATAATGGTTTTATTCCATTTTTGCATTAAAGACTAATACCCATAATGTGAAGATTATGCCAAGTACTCTATAAAAGGACACAAACCTTGAGGCAGTCATCTCTGACTTGCTGCCAGTTGCGCTTGCCGTGACACATGCGCAGAGATACCTCAGGAACTGCAATGTCAGCAAGGCCTCTGGGGATGGCAGTTTAAAGAGGTAGAAGCTGAGTCCCATTCCTGAAATAAAGAAACCAATTATATCCAAGAGAAAGACACAGCTCAGAAGTAGAGGAGCTTCTCTACTGAGTGACGATACCAAGAGTATGAAATGATCATAAATTCGACATTCCCTGGCTGAAAAAAACCTATGTGTATATATTTCAGGATAATGTATATATCATTCAAAAGAATTGGTATATAGTCACTGAAAAAGTAATGATATCCAGCAAAGCTTTTATACACGTACAGATGAAATTTTACTCTTTTGTAACTTTTTATGCTGACCTCTACCCCTGCTGCTTCCCTAGAGAAACAGCAGACAGTTTGCTGGAAGTAGCAGTTAGGCTTTATTTCACATTCCTCACCTGTTATACCAACTTCCCTGAGGTTGTGTTGCGTGTAATCACGTGCTGGTGTCTGCATCCGCAGAAAAGACTCTACTGACTGGTCAGTGATGTCTATCAGGCAAACAAGGGAAAACATTATTAGAAATGTTCTACCTCTCCTATGAACTTAGCCGAAGTTGGGAAATGGATGAATAAAGGTAGAGTGATGGATACCGCATGGCAATGCTGGAGGTTTAGGACCTCCCTTCGAGGGTGACTCAGTGGCCACAGCCTTTGTGGACGCAGAAGCATTCATACAGCACCTGTCCCAGATGAATGACGGGGCATGGCGGAAACTCTAGAGCCGGGTGCTTTCTATGGGATGCTGAACTCTTCTAAGGAACACACTGTACCCCAACTCTTTTTATGGACCAGCCTAGACCTTGGCAGAATTACACTACAACATGAGAATTTTCTTAGCCAATTCTCCCTCTTTTCCTCTCCTTTTACAAATGTCATACCTCAAGGTCATTGGAAAGCTCTTCCTGCTTATTCTGTGCTCTCCGGCTCTCCCTTTCCCTACCCGCCTCACATTCTCCCCATTAGCGTTGTGCACTCTTAATTCTGCCAGCAATATCTTGAATAGGCACACTTGATGTCAAAATCATCCCCACACTTAGCAGAGAACTTCAACAAAATGAGGAACAAAACATTTCCTGCGTCCCTTCTTCACTTCAAAAAATTTAAATAATATTGATATTAATATGTAGCTTAGCACAAAAGATCCACTATATATCCATTTTTTGTTGTTGTTTTTGTTTTTGTGCTGGGGATCGAACTCAGGGCCTTGTGCTTGCAAGGCAAGCACTCTAACCACTGAGCTAAATCCCCAGCCCAAAAGATCCACTATTAAAAAAACTTCCATAGGGAAGAAAAAAACACATGTAGCAACAATGTGTTTACCACTAATCGTCCAGTTGTGTATACTGATTTTGGACTTAAGGACCATGGATTTGTGTACTTTACCCAGCATGATTTTAAATAGAAAAGATTCACCAATGATAGAAAAAAAGCACAAAAAATGAAAGGGGCTCTATCTTTCATGGCATTCAGTTTCTGGCATTAAGCTTTGAATTTTTATGGTAACAGAATGATTTCTGTATCTTATTGTTGGCTCATAGGACTTATTTAGATCTGATAAAGTATTTATAGCATAGTTATAAACATATTTACACAATATACCTACAATTGTAAATATATTATATGAACCTATTTTGTATAATCTTACCATTTAAATTCAATGCATTTCACAAACAAGTCTCATTAACCTCAAATAAACAATTTAACATGAACTCAGCCAATGGCATGGAAGCTACCATATGCCCCTCTGCTTCCTGTGTCCATGCTTCTGCAGTCCTGGTCTTTTATATCTTGTACCGTCTACTGGTGGTGGGGAGAAATTCTGACTTGGACAATGTTTCCCACTGCAACTTGCCTTCTTAGGCTTAGCCTATATACAGCTTTATTTTTGACCTTCCTATAAGAAACTTCAGGCCTTGCCACTCACTCAACCTAATAGTATAAATCTATACCATCATTCTCATTTCACCACCAGCTGTATTTCTTTAAGTGCAAGTAGGTCTGTGGGATGGCAAAGCCAAACTCATATTGTTTGGTCAGTTCTGATAGCTGACTTCATGGTATGCACTGGAAGGCTCTTTAGCAGAAACCATTTGTTTCACAAAGAGCCCATTCTGATGTATCTACATTAAACAGTAACTCATTTGAATATTATTAAGCACCATGAATTCTTTCCCTTTAAACTTTGTTCCTCGGTGTTTAGATGCATCATCTATAAAAGCCTTGAATGAGGTCCCTGAGGGAGAGACACCCTAAGACAGAAGCTTGCAGTGTTGGAAGAAAAGGCTTAGTTTCTTCCATACTTGAACAGAATTACATCCAATCCTCCCACGAATAAAGTAATCACCTAATTGAGGCATATGTGTTACAGGCAAAGGAGTGACTTCTCCATATAGCGAGACAGAACTTAATGATCCAGTTCTTAGGTAGCAGCAGGGTATTTTACTGTTAGGATTTTAAAAGCCTCTTCTTTCTTTCCCTGATGAACGGTTTACTTTTTCTATTCCTCTTATATTGTTTCAGTTACTGCACGTTCTTCTGAACTTTTTTTCATAACATTGTGTTTCATTCTACTTCTAGTGAGTCACTCTGAGAATCCAAAAAGAAAGAAAAAGAAGAAGTTGTCTGTAAATTAAGCTGCAGATCATTTCTTTTTAAAATTCAGAGCTAATGTAAGAGAGATTAAAAACATTCTTGGGTAAGGAGTGACCCTGCTTTTCTATTAAAATACAGATTACATTTTCTGTAGAAGAAGTCTTGGAAATATTTGCTTTCCATTTCCACTGCTCTCTAGAATCTCTGTTTATCTACCCAGAGACTTTGGATGGAGCCACCATTTGAGTGTAACAGCTAACTCTTGAGGCCACATTAGTAGAGTGGGGGATGGGCTCCTGCGAGACAGGCTCCGGGTCCTCGTGCGTTTGAAGCGAAGGTCTGAATGTTGTGTATAACAGTATGGAAAGAAGGAGCCCAGTTTAAGGAATTTCAAAGGGCTCAGAGCTAGTGAGTTCGTGACAGCGGGAAAGTTAAAAACGGCATGAGTGGGGAGAAAAAATGGCATGGGGTGGCAGAAAGAAGAAAATAGACGGGGGACGAGTTGGGCTTTGCAAATGCGCAGACCAGCCTAGAGCCCTTCACCTTGAGTCTTTCGGGATATGATTGGCAATCTGATTGACAGTGTCCTGAGTCATCTCAGTTGTGTCTACTGCACGTGCCTTTTCCCATAATTCACCTGACTGTAATGAGATACATGACGTGCAGTCCTGTGTCTAAACCTTTAACAAGATCCGAGCGAGGAAAAGGCGTTGTAGGTTATGCCCGTGGATCTAACAAACATGTGCCCTGGCCTGGAACGTTAGGAATTTCTGGGTGTTTGTGGTTTTTTTATTTCTGCCTCCCTTAGGACAAAAAGGGAGGGGATTGGTTTTGTTGCCCAAGTTCGGGCCGGTGAAGGGCAAGTGGTCCCGTAGCACCTATTGTACCATCGATATTAACATCACCGGGCAGTTTTATTAATTTCCATCATGGCAATGTAACTAATAAGCATTGTTGAAATCTATAATTATTATTTATTTCAATTTATTGGCAGAAATTTAACACTAGAAAGAAAATAGCTTCTAAGAGCTATGTGCTTAAAGAGGGAATAGGTGAATCAAGTATGTCTGAGATACGGTTCAATTCTTACAGCTTTCAGTTGACTTGTGTTATCATCTATTAAGCCAATAATTAATAACTTAACGCCTAAAGTGTCTATTTCATCTGTCAACATTATCTATAATATTTTCTTAGTTCAAAGGATTAAACAATAAGGTGAACGTTTTCATCTTACTCTATAGTTGCCAGGAGAATATAGTCTACAGGGTTTCCTAGGTAGAGCAGAAAAACGCCAGGGTCAAAAGACTAATTTTTTTCTCTCTGCAAAACTTCAAAACTTCAAATTTCAACAGTAAACTCTGACTGCCTTTATTCTGGGGCTGTAACTTGTACAGGGATTTAGCTTCTCATTTCTGGTGCTATGCTTTGGGTTCATATCCAGATTCATTCATCAGCAGCTGAGTGAACTTCAGTAAACTACTTTGCCTCTCCAAGCTAAAGATTTCCTGTCCATAAACAGGGTTACGATGTCAACCTTAGCTATAGGGTGATGAGTTTTGAAAAATGTACATAATTTGTTTAGCGAAGTGTCTAACAAGAATAAAAATAACTATTATTTTTGTGTTAAGCATAATAGCCCATATTAGAGATACTACCTTAAAGAAATTATCAAACATACAGAAAGGATCATAGGCATAAAAATATTCACTGGTAACATTAACAGAAATAAATAAAAATGCATAAAACACTGGTGAACAGTTATGGATTGGTAAATAAAGGAAATTTTAGGGAGTCGTGGAAAATGACAGTTATAAACAAACATAAAAAAGCAAAGTATAAAATTAAATTTACCAAACACTTTAAAATATGTAAGAATATGAATGTCCAGAAAAGATACACTAAAGTTATATCATTGATTCTCTTAAAATGAAGGATTATGGACAACTCGTGTATTATTTTCTATTTTTCAAAATTTTCTGTACACTAAGTCTCTGATTTAGGAACATCTGAGTTGCAAACATTCACACGTGTACTGTGTAAGACTCACTTTGTTGGATACCAATGCGGCTGACTTACGAATGTTCTCCTGGAATGGAACTCATTTGTGAGGCAGGGTCTTATGTAATGTGGTTATATTCTGTGCTAGACAGCCGTTTGTCAGTATGACTGAGTATCTGAGAGAGTCAAGTTCATAGAGGCTATTTATTCTGGTGAAAAAGAAAAAAGGATTTATCCAGTGCAAGCTCTGAGTAGATGGAGGTGCATCATTTGCCTCAAACCACCGTCCTCTTGTGTACAGATGTTTTATAGCAGGGAATGGAGAGGAGGAGGAGTACTCTGAGATCCTGCGCATCTCGTACCTGGAGAACTCTTTCATCACTTTCAGCCATCTTCTGCCATCTTTCAGGTGCAAAAGAAACTGAGACCCAATCTCCTAGGATAAGCATCTGGATTTTTTGTCGTTTTATCTGGGCTGAGGAGAGGAGAGTTGCTGATTATGTGCTCAGCAGGAGGAAGTTTGGAGAAGTCACTTACCTTAAAAGAAAAAAAAAAAAATCTGAGCTTTCAAGGTCACTTTTGTCAGGCCAGTTACTTGGCTTTTATCATTCTATGATCCATAATTATTAGCCCCGTGCAGCCAGTCTCTTCAGGTTTTGTTTTTTTTTTTTGGCCTTCTTATTGCTATAAACACTTTAATTTTTCCATTCTAGTTTATCCTTACACTCTTAAATAAATACACACTCTTAAATATATCCTTACCCTCAAGACCACGTGCCCTGAGATCTCTGGAATTCCTATACTACTGGAACACATTTTCTTGAAAAGATTTTAAAAATTCACTTGTCCTTAACTTCTAAATTTTTTTCAAATGTACAGTCTACTTGGCTCCAATACTTACGCATCAAAAAACCTAAGAAAAAGATAACCCCTGCTTTTACTTGCTATTCCCAGTTTATGCTGCTTCATTTAACTCACGATATCTCTCTTTAACTACAAAACATCCTTATCAAGATGATGGGCCTCTTTGTTCAAAAGCCAGAGCTAAGAGAGTCGACGCTTTTCAATGTTTTTGTATTTATTTCATGCTTCTTCAAAGAATTTGGCAGCAAACTAAAAAAAGGAATTATAAGATCCAAAACACCATTAAAAGAAAATATGTATTACAAAGCGATCGTCACCACAGTATCACAGTGTTTCTAGTCTTCAGAAGGGTCCATGGCAGTGGCCCATTTACTTACTCTTCGGAGCGGTCTCATTGTTGGAATACGATGGATTATTCTCAGGTTGAGCTCTCGTCCTCTTCATAAGATAATGAAACAAATGCTAAAATTTCTCGGAAAACAAGACCCTGAGTCTCCACCTGGCGCTCGGGACCCACTTGATTCTCCATTCAGTGCCCCACATACTCCCTGCACCCATCCAAGTCTCCACCTGATGTCCCATGTCAGTTCCGGGATGGCTAAATCTGCACCTGACACCCTGTACCCACCTGAGTCTTGGCCTGGTGCCCATGCCCGTCGAGTCCACTACAACTTCTTAAGGGAAAGCAGTCCAAGTCAGAGTCTGCTTGTTGTTCAAAGAGAATAAAATTGAAAAGAGGGGAAATGTACATGGCTACACAAAAGCAGGCTACAACTAAAGCAGGAAGGAAATCGTGTGGACACAGGCTTCATGGCACAGCAGACACACAGGACCTGCATATGTGGGTCTCCACTCAATCTTTGTTGTTGACTTTGCTTGCTTGCTTGCTTTTTCCCCTTTTTTGCACTGATTTATTATTTACTCTTTCTTTCTGTTCTCCTTTTGCAATCCTTTTCTCCAATTCAAGCATTTACAGCAATATTACTTGCTTATTTTTAACTTGTTTCTTCCGCTTCTGAAACTCCTCTCGAGTATTTTTCTTATGGTCTGCTCTTTCACAGTCATGCCTCTTTTCTCTCGCGTTAACTTTCTGGCACCTCTATTATATTCTTTTCACTCTTTCCTATCTTACCTATCCCCTCATCTTCCCTAATTTCTTCTGCACCTTACAGGTGCACAAATATATCAGCAGGTTCTGACAACTTTGTAGCTAGCCTCAATTCCAAATTATGTATGCCTCCCTTACCTTCCACCCCCTATAAAAGTATCTTCTTTGGACTTTCAACAGTAACTCTGCAACAAAATATAAAATATCTCCAACAGAATCTGACCCTGACCCTCTATCCAATTTTTTGTCTATTATTATTTCACCTGTGTACCTCTCCCCACTACTGACTCACACACATCTTTCGCCCATCCATCCTTCTCTTCCCTTCCCTCCTCCTTCTACTAATATTAGCCTACTAATAACAAAATAGTACTGGATATAAAGGTTATGGATAAAGTGTAAATGCAGAGCATAACACATATAAGTGATGTATTGTCAGATTCACTGATGCTGTTACGATCGGTAGTAATTCCCTTCTCACAACACCATACCAAGGCCCAGATCATTTAAATGAAATAGCTGACAAAGTGGACACTGTCTTTGTACCAAAAAAAAGTAGTGAACCTATCATCAAAAGATAGAATCTAACCAAAAAGATACTATCAACTATAATTTCTCGTAACTTTTCAACTAGATGTCAACCCTCAGCTCCAAATGGAAAAAAATATGTATTTTTATGTACATTCACCCAGGAAGATGGGAGAACAAGGCAATGAAAGACTCTCAGGGTCTTGGGACTCTCCCAAGGCAGATCTAGGGGGCATCAATTGAGATGAAAACAGATACAAGGAAGCAGAACACAAAAAGTTTGAAGAAGAGACAAAGAAACTTGTCAAGTTCAACATTTAAGTGGTTATCACTCAAAAAGCCCCATGTGGAATTGGGGGAAACAAAATATTGGAAGAGCTGACCAAAATGGTACAAAACATGAGCAAAAAATTTACCAAAGATACAGAATCCTTGAAAAAGTATCAGACAGAAATACCAGAAATAAAAAACTACAGAATTTGTAAATTGCAGGAATGGCCAGTGTGAAGACAGAGTGTCTGAAGTTGAAAACAAAATGGTAAAATACGACAAAGTGATCAGAGAAACTCCAAAAAAAATAAGAGAACAAGAAAAGAAGTTGTCCAGCAACTACTGGACAACACTAAGAACACCAACCTAAGCCTAAATTGAGAGAGAGAAAAACTAGACTATAACACAGATGGAATTATTAATTTGTATATGGACATCATAGTAGAAAATTTCCCAAATATAAAGAAAAGAGCTCAAAATATAATTGAGACTTACAGAGCACCAGGACATATCATAGTTAAATCATCAGCTGTCCAACAAAAAAACAGAATTTTAAAAACAGGAAAAAAAAATCACATATAAAGGTAAACCAATTAGAATTATAGATTTCTCAACACAAACCTTAAAGACCAGGAAACCTTGGAGTGGAGTATTTAAATCTCTAATAGACAATAACTTCCAGCCCAGATTAACATCCATTAAAGCTTTCCTTCAAAATAGATGGAGAAATAAGGACAGTGCACGAAAAAGCACAGCTGAAGAGATTCGTGAATACTGAACAAGCTCGCCAGAAAATAGTCCAGACTATCCTAGACAGAAATGATGAATCCCCCCAAAAAGCTCCCAACCCAGATGGAAAGGAAACACCAGCAAGGTCAATGCGTAAACGAAAACAACAACAAATGAAAGGAAAAGGAAAACAAAGGAGCCCTCCAACAGAGTGAGCTGTGCCACAGAAGTAATCAGTCAACAGCTCTTCGTAGTATCCCTCACTGTTAATGGCCTCAACTCTCCAATTAAAAGACATATATTTGCAGACCGAATCAAAAAAATAGAATCCAAGAATCTGTTGTACTCAACAAACTTACCTAAACCAAAAATATTCATAGACTAAAAATCAAAGGATGCAAAACAATCTTTCATGAACCAGGACCCCCAAAACAAGCAGGTGTAGCAATTGTAATCTCAGACAATGTAAACATAAAGCTAAAATTGATCAGAAGAGATGAAGGTCACTACAGTTAGCAATACTGTATCATACATTTAAAATACATGAATAAGAGAGATCTCAAAACGTGTTTTTTTACTACCAGATTTTTAAAATATTTATATTCTAAAGTCTTGTAGCTCACCAATGTATTCTTCTTAAGCCCATGCCCTATTCTTACACACAACAATCCAAGCCTTTTTGCTTACTTTAAGCACAGATTTTTGTCAATTATTCTCTGTTTTACTGTATTACTTTTATGTCTTCATCTTCTTATTTTTAAAAATGAACACGAAAAAGTAATATAAACACATGGTAAAAAATCTAGAATTTACAAGAGCATACAGTAAAAATTAAGTTTTCTTCTACCTTTGACATCCATCTTCTAGGCACCATCTGTCTTCTTAGGGACTATCCCTGTCTCTTCCAAATGGAGTGTTTTCATAGACCAGAATACACTTATTTGTCCACACAATGATATTTACATTTAACACAGAATTTCCCACCATTCTCTTCTCACTCAAAACGATGTCATGTGTATTGTTCTATATAAGGACATACAAGTTTGCTGCATTTTTTTTTTAAGACCAGTAATTCAAGAGCTCATGTTGTATTGCAGAGCAAGGTATGTCTACATAAATGATTAGAAGATTAGGCTCTGCATTCAGTCCCAAATCTACCGTTTCCTCGCTATTTTACCTTATGCAAAGTAACGCTTTGTGCCTCAGATTCCTCATCTATGAAAGAAGGCTAACGATCATCTCTGCTTTGTAGGTTTATTGCAAGGAAATAAATTAGTCCATAAATATAAAACACTTAAGTGATATCTGATAAATAAATGCTCAACATGTTCCTATTCTTACTTGTTCCATTCTCTATGGAAATACATTCAGATTATTTTAAATATTTTTACAAATAATTTGTCAGTAACTATTCTCATACCAAGTCATTCTGCACATATCCAAGAATATCTGCAAGTCAAATGGAACATGCATCTTACACATTTGTACATACTTCCAAGCTTCCCTCCACTGAGATTATAACAATTTATTCCTTACTAACTGTGATAGGAAAAAGCCTCTTTTCTCTTACCATTGCCGAAATGACAGTTAAGTGATGGTACTGCAGTATAATGCTAAATTTCAATTACCTTTTTATAGTAAGCATGTTTAAGAGGCTTTAACAGATCCTGGCTCAGGTTTATTGGTACTAACAGTGTAGGTGGGCACCAGCCCCTGCACATGGTAGACTATGGTAGACTAGAGTTCATGTCAGTCCTTGTGTTCTCACACTGGCAGACAGAGGCCTTGACTGTTGAGACTTTACAGAGACCTGGACACCTTTGAAGCTGGGAGCCTGTGCCCAGACCTTAGTTGAGCCTGGCCTTGGCCTTTGATTGGCAGGCCCTGAGACCCTCAGCAGTGCAGGCGTGAGCATGCAGCCTGGGTTGGGTTGGGTCCTGTAGCCAAGGTAGGATGCTGGGTTTACTCTCTTTGGGCTTCGTGAGGGTCTGCTACCCTCAGAGTGTGCAGTTCTGGCCTTGGCCTGATTCTTCTTCAGACCCTTTCTTCTTATGCTTTTTTGCAAAATATATATCCATAAATGTGGGGTTACTTTAAGAGAGCCATATCTTTGTGATAAAGAATTCTTGACATACAGTTCTTGGGTGTGACTATATCTGCACTACAACCCATAGCTCTTGAAGTGCTTTGGGACCAGGGGTGTCCATTTCTCTTTTTTGTATTCTTTTCCTTTTTATATTTTAATTAATTAATAAACTAATTAATCTATCTATATATTTATTTATTGTTTGCTTTTTTGAGGATTAAACTCAGGCATTTGCATTGAGATACATTCCCAGCCTTGCTAAATCACTAAATCACCAAGGCTGGGCTTGAATTTGTGATCCTCCTGCCTTAGTCTCCCAGAGTACTTGGATTACAGGCACGCTTATGGCTCCTTTTCTCTTTCTTATATAAGATTAATCCATTCATACCTATCCCTCATTTTTATTTCTTTCCTTCATTTAATTATCAAACAGTCCTAAAGCGTAGGCCAGTACAGAACCCCTAACTGTATTTCTTCCCATTGAAATTGCAACCTCTGCTTCAAAAATACTCGGAAGCTGCCCTGTGGAAGTCACCAGTGGCCTTCTGATTATTCTACTGAATCATCTTGTCAGTCGGAATTCTCCTTCTTGCTGCAGTATTGAACATGTTGCCTATTGCCCTTCCTGGAACACTCAGGAATTTTCTAGATCGCACATTCCTACTTTTTCTTTTCTGACACTCCTCCACTCTGTTTTACAAGTCTTTGAGAATGACCAGATGAGCCTCTAGGTGGCTTAGCTTAAGAAAACTTTTTACAGTAAAAGAAGCTCCTTTAATAACTATTCTACAGTGAGAGTTACAAAGATTCTGTCTCCAGCATATCAGTGCATATGCTCTGTATAGTCAGGCCTCTTAACCATTTTCTTGCAACTGCTTTTATTTCTTCTCAAGTGTCCAGAGCTTTTCTTTTTGGAACAATTGCTGCTTATTTCTTGGAGTTGCATTCTGCTAAAATAAGGTGAGTATTAGGGTATGTTCATCCCATACTGACACTTGAGTTTCCTTGTCAACTTAATGGGCTTGAGAGATTGGTAAAGCACATGCCTGAGTTCTTCTGGGTGAGTCATATGGCATGATCTTGGGGACTATGTCTGGTCCCTGGATGCTTCCCCTTTGTGTCCTTCCCCTGTGCTCTGCTTCTTAGTTGCCACAAAGTAAGCAGCTGTCTTCTGCTGTGCCCTTCTGCTATGATATTCCTGCCTTGGAGCCAGCAGACCCTGGATTGAAACCTCTGAAACAATGAAATAAAATAACCCTCTCCTTTCTTAAGTTGCTGGTGTCAGGTCTTTTGCCCAAACATAGAGAAAGCTGACCATCACGGTTGTTCCAAGTGATCTGAACCAAAACACTGAAAGTGATTCACCTTCTCCCCCAGACTGGGGAGACACTGATGAAGAAGTGGTGGAACGTGTGCCTCTGACATGTGACGCTAAGAACCCTGAACTTGTGGGTCCACCCCACAGACCTGTAGCTGTGCAACTGCTTGTGATTTTTGTGGAGGATGTTTTGGGTCTTCATCAGCCATCTCTGCTTCATCCTCCTCTACATCCACATGTAAGCCTGGCTTACGGGGAGAGCCCCGTGTTCTCTGTGTAGCAGAAAAAAAGGGGTTTTTTTTGGTTTTTTTGTTTGTTTTATTTTCGGGGGGGTGGGGTTTGTGGCTAGTGGTTGAAATGCATGATGTAAAGTCTTTGTGCTTGTAGAACAGGAATTCAAAGGATTAGAGGGATTCACTTCCATAAATAAGTTTTATGTGAAGCAATGTAGGGCCTTCTGTTACAAGCCTATTTCCCCAGCCTAATAAAATCCTCCATGGAGACCACCCCAAAGGCAGGAGAGGTCACCCGATGGAGACAGAAGAAATAAGCAACTCCAAATACGAACATGATCATTGCAAGACATAAGGCTATGTTCCGCTGTATTTTGGTGTAAATTGAAATTCTTATTTGTCCATACATAATGAAATTCTTCCACGCATCAGATACATGAATTTGTTAGCACACCAAATAAGCATGGGGAAATGAAAGAGCTGAGAGTGAGTTTATTTAAAGGGGCTTGCAGCTTGCAGTAGATATATACAGTGTGAAGGAGTAGATTAATTGTTGAGAAGAGTCAGGGCAGGAAAAAAAAAAAAAGAACGTTGAAGTCCAAGTAGGAAGATGATAATAAAATTGAACAGAACTAGCAGTCAGCTTCAAAGGTAGTAATGCAGGTTGGAAGCAAATTAAATAGATAAAGAGATTAAATTTAAATAAATAGGTTGAAGAGAAGAAAAAGAGGACAGTGTCCTTTACCTGGGAGACGAATGTGTATTTTTTAGAAATATCCAAAAATGCTAGGATTTGCCACATGGGACTGAACATGGTTGGAACATCTGAATTCTCTTTGGGGCTTTCTGAACTAGAGCCGTTAAAAGTCTGATCTAATGATTTGATAGTGATACTAACTCTCCTACTCAAAATCTCTTCCTTACCCCAAATCTCTTCCCGCTTTCTTCCCTTCTTGCACACTGGTAAGATTCACAGCGATCTTCTGTCCTTTTTAGTCTCTTTCTCTCGCTTCTAATTCATTTTATACAGATCTCCCTTCACTGATCAGTCTTAATCCTGCCAATGTCTAGTTCCAAAATCTGCAAAGATTTCTCTCATTTTTAAGTGTTATATTCAAAACACTCATCAGTTTCACCCCTGAGCCTAGTATCACTTAGTGCAGCACATCAAGTCCAACATATTTTCAGCAAAGTTTTATTTTTAAATTTTGCAAATGTATAAACTTCAAATAAAACCAATACTGTGCATGAAAGTATTAATATGTTTTTATTTATAGTTCATTAATGAAGATCCTGAGAAAGACATAGAGAACTTTGTGTAACTCTTCAGGGGGAAGAAAAGATACACATGTCACTGTCTGACTTTGACACCTCCAGCTTTCTCTTTGGAACACTCTTTCTTGTCTGTTGGGCTACTGAAGCAAGCCTGCAACTCCACAGGCGTGAGCTGTCAGCACTATTGAGATGTAGTTACATTCAAGTCATCCGGGACTTTCTGATTAATTTCTAGAGAAAGAGAATTCACAATCACACACGTGGAACTACCAGGTATCCCTTGCAGGTGTGACTCGTAAGAATCCTAGTTGTTGCAGACCCCACTGTACAGAGAGGATGTGTCATAGATGAAGGTATAAGTTCTCTCCTATACATCCTTGGAGCCATATCTATACGGAAAGCATTAACTCGGCAGGCTCAATGAATTCAGACATTGTATATTTCCATCCTTTTCTGTCTCCTGATGGATAACCTCAAATCCCATGGAGGACACTGCCGGATAGGTATCTTCCTGGCAACACTGGTCACACCAGAGAGTTAAAACTAAGTGTGATTTGTGGTAGGGTACTCAGGCTGTACCACACCAGTTTGACCACTGGAACAGCCAGAGACTAAGTAAGTGATGTCAGACCGGTGGGTGCTCCGCGAGTCTGTGATGGATCCCTGGAGACCCTCCACTCTAGCTCCGGGGAGCAGACGCTGCCTTTTACCACACATCGTCCTGGGAGAAGTAAGTGCTGTCTAGGCAACTCTACTGCAAGGAGAGAGCTCCCAGCCTGTGCCTGGTCTCTTCTGGACCAGGCCTTATACACCGTGTGCCTTCACTGATTTTGATCAGTATCCCCCCGCCCTCCGCAATGAACCACAACCGTGAGTAGAACAGGTTTGCTGATTTATGTGAATCCTGCAAATCACTGAACCTTGAAGACTCATGATGCAGTACTCAGTGGCTTATTTAGAATTGGGAGGAAATCTGACAGCATTCAGATTACCTGACGTGTGGCAAAGGGACAGGTGAAATAGCTATAGAAATTAGCATTTGTACTGATTCTTTATAGTTTCCAACTTGCCCTCTTTTGATCCTTCTAAAATTCCGTAAGTGAATATTATCCTTAGATTTTAGACAATCTACTGTATGATGCATTATTGTACACAGATTTCCTCAAAATGTATTTTGATCAACATACCAGATAAATTATATACTGTAATTCATGACAGCCGGAGCGTCTGTGCCAGATGGCTTGTGTTCTGGGTCTCTCGTGGGGTGCAGTCCCTGAGGGTTACCTCTTGGTGTAAAGGCTTGATAGGAATTCAAGTCTCTGCTTCTGAAAAATGCCTTCGAGGAGACGGCTCCACAGCCTTCAGTTCTTTGCTGCTGTTGTCAGGAGGTCTCACTTTCTTGCCCTGTCACTCGTGCCACACTGTTACCTGAGTGTCCGCAAGTTGCGACAGCTGGCTCCCACCGGGGTAAGGAATTGGGACAGAAAGAGAGAATGAATACGGCAGCCGCACTCCCATCTCCTTGCCTGGAAATGTCTTTCATCTGTGCTGAAGAATGTGTCAGTCTCTACTGCTTTCAGTTACATCGCTTGGAGTCTAATAGGCAATCCTATCACATACCCCCACAATTAAATATGTAGTATAGCTTCACTATTGTCAGTAATTTTGTTTCTTAAATCCTTAGTTGTTGTTTTGTCAAAAAAAAAAGTGGCTCATCACACAATGAATAGTTGCTTCACTAAGAGAAAAATTTGTGCTCTGCTCACTGTTGTTTTTTGGCTTTTGCTTACACATCAATTTTTTTTCCAGTGCCGAAGGTAGGAACAACGTACCTATCAGTAAGTTAATAAGAATAGCCAGGACCAGGGTGTACACACCCATCTGGCTGGGAGTGATTGTAAGATGCTATTGATTCTATGGCGAATACCACTTTCAAATTTATTAAAACATGAAAATCTGTCTCAGACTCAATGAAATTCTATTATTGACCAAATTTTACTTC